>JAPUBX010001745.1:0-69380 GCA_028672205.1 Proteocephalus fallax | reverse complement strand
AAAAGATGCCACAGAAACTTACGCCAGAGAGACGGCAACGTGAACCACGGAAACTCACTCGCAGTCTAAGTTCCCTCGAAAATGGGAGAATCCGTCATTAAAATCATTCACTGCCCGCTGGGACAAATGGGCTACATCGATGCAGGCAAGGAGACGGGTGAACGCGACCACCAGTTTCCCATTTCCTTCCAATTCTTTATTGTTGTTTTCCCCCCAGACGCAGATGAGCCGAAAAAGGTCGTCCGCTCTCGAAGAAGACGCCTTGACGAAACTCACGACTTCCTCTAAGTCGAATTTTCCGCGTTTTCCGAGTGCTTTTAGTTCGCCGAACAATGAGGTTGCAGCCTGGACAGTTTGTGATGCAGCCATGTCAAGTTGCTTTGAGTCGTTGGATTGTTTGAGCGTTTTTAATCGTGTTTCAAGGTTTTGGGAGTCGTGCGTGCGCAGTGCTTAGGTGCGCGCGTGCACGTCTGCGCAACCAATCAGCAGCGCGAATGGCGGCATTGTTCGCTATTACAATTGCAAAGTATATTAAATCGGTAAATGCATGACTCAGGCAGACCAATCAGCGTTTAATTAGCTTAAGCAGCAACACAGACAAACCGCAATAAATAAAATAGGAAGATGAGAATTTATCTGTTTGCATCTGAGTCAAGTTAGTGCAGTTAAACAAGATGTAATGAGTCTGTACAGAAGCAGTTCAGCTTATTGAAAACCTGCAGATTAAAAAAAATTAGGTCACAGTTTGAAAAGAGAATTCCGATTGAATCCGTTACTTCGACTAGTTTAAAATAATAATAATAATAATAATTATTATAATAATCGCTCTATTATGGTCACGAAGACTAAAACTGTCAGCATAAAAATTAACAATAAACAAAAATGTTACAGGACGTAACGAGTATACGTAGAAAATGCAGAATAAGTTGAGAAGAATAAAAGAAGTAACATCGAGATAAATTAGCAAGTAAAGCCAATTTACCCACGAAGTGTATAAAGTATGGCAAACGGGCAATGGCGGCCATTTGAAAGGCGCAGATATAAAGAAATCCTTCTTTCCTTCATCATAGTAAATGAAATGTGTGTGTCTGATTCTAGAACCGTGTTTTAGTGAACGAGTAATGTAGTGAGAATCGATGGAATAATTTCTTTAAACCCATACAAATTGTATTGAATCAGCATCGGTTAAATGAAACACAAACGGCTTTAATAAATCGATTATTAAAGGGTTTACGCCAGACATCCTGTTGTTTGACTAAATAAGACGGTTTAAATTATTGTAATTCTTTTTCCAACCGTCGTTTTTCTAAGCCGGACCACCTGGCGGCCGAATGTGCACAAATCGCAATTGCAAAAATTATCGATCGGTTCCGATTGCGTTGGGTGAAATCGATCTCTCCGTAATATGCAGGTGGCACAACCGTTAATCCGGTTGAAATGCAAATAAGTGCGGAAATTCAATTAAATGTGGAATCAAGATAATTAATTAGTAGAAAATCCGCTTTAAATTTATTAAGCCGGTCAGATGACGAATATATTCTGAGGCATCCTTAGTCGCAATTGCTGTCGTTCCTTAAAGCCGAATATTAGGAATCCATAGATACCGAGGGTGATCAATGCATTTAATTCTCAGGTTTTGTTATGCGGAAATCCGTATCGTTCTTCGTAAAACGTTGTTGACTGTTGAAAACTTCATAAGAGGAACCTCGTTTCAATGCCGCATGACGATCTTAAGAATTTACGTCCGTTTTCAAGTTGAGTTTGCATGGTGAAGAACTTTACGTTCGCTTAGACGTAGCGAAGTTTGAGAATGTCGACTCAATCAACTTGCGCCGTCATCTTTCAATTGAAACAAGACTTTTTGACACCATAATCGACGAAAAGTCTTCAGGTGACACCTTCTATCCTCTGAATCATTAGTGGACATTAATTTTAAACAAACATAAATACTTGGCATCATTTTAATCTAGCAAAAGTGCAGTGGAGGAGGAGGAGGAGGAGAAGGAGGAGAAGGAGGAAGAGGAGGGAGGAAGGGAGAGGAGGAAGAGGAAGAGGAGAAGTATATAGTGAAGTAGGAGGGGATAATTAGATTACAATTTCATTTTCTAGCAAGAACCTATAAAATACGGTAGTTGCTAATGATAAATGCTTTAAACACAACAGTTTACATAATAACATTCGTCTAACATGTTCTGAAGCCTCCCGTGCAAACAGAAATGGGTTATTTCCATCAGGCAATTCTTCAAGGTCATGGTGTGATTGTGGCGCTACCATGAAATTAGATTAACATTTGCGTGTTACGAAGGGTTTCACGAATCTGTCATTATATGCCATTTTTCCAGGTCACTAAATCTTTTCAAAGAATCTTGCATTCATCGTTAGAAGGAGGAGGAGGAGGAGGAGGAGGAGGAGGAATAGAAGGAGGAGGAAGAAGAGCAGGAGAAGGGGGACGAGGAGGAAAAGAAGGAGGAGGATTACGAGGAAGAGGTAGAGGACGAAGAAGAAAATGAGAAGGAAGACGAGAAGAAAGATGGGGAGGATGAGAAGGACAAGAAGGAGGAGGAAAAGGAGGAGAGAGACGAAGAGGAGAAGGATGAGGAGGATGAGAAAAAGTCAAAAGAGGGCGAAGAGAAGACGGAACAGAAGGAAAGGGGAGACAAGGAGGAGAAGAAAAAGGAGGAGGAAGAGGAGGAAGAGAAGGAAAAGGAGAAGGAGGAGGAGGAGGAGGAGGAGGAAGAAAACGAGGAAGAGGAGGATCAAAAGAGGGGGGCGAGGCGGCGAAGGAGAAGGAAGACGAGGAGTGAGAGTGGGAGGAGGAGAGAAAAGGACGAGGAAAGAAGGAAGAATGGGATGATGAGAAGGAGGAGTAGAAGAAGAACGAGGAGGAGTAAGAGAAAGAGGAGGAGGAGGATGAGAAGAAGTAGGAGGAAGAGAAAGAGGAGGAGGAGGAGGAGGAGGAGGAGGAGGAGGAAGAAGAGGAAAAGAAGGAGGAGTGCGAGGATGAGAAGGAGGAAGAGGAGGAGGAGGAGGAGGAGGAAGAGGCGGAGAAAGAGGGAGGAGGAGGAGGAGGAGGAGGAGGAAGAGAAAGAAGACGGGAAGGAAGAGGAAGAGAAGGAAGAGGAAGAAGAGAGAAGGAGGAGGAGGAGGAGAGGAAGAGGAGGAGGATGAAAAAGAAGGATGAGGGCGAGGAGGCGAAGAAGAAGGAAGACGGGAAGTGAGAGTGGGAGGAGGAGAAAGAAGACGAGGATCGAAGGAGGAGTGGGAGGAGAAGGATATTTTGAAGAAGTAGGAGATATTTAGATTCAATTACATTTTCTAGCTAAACCGGATTAAATATCGTTGATGCTAATGAGCAATGCTTTTTTTTATACTACAGTGAACATAATTACATTCGTCTAAAATGTTCTGAAGCCTGCAGTGCAAATAGAAATGGGTTATTTCCATCACGCAATTTTTCAAGGTCATGGTGTGATTGTGGCGCTACAATGAAATTAGATTAACATTTTCTTGTTTCGAAGGGTTTCACGAATCCATAATTATATGCAATTTTTCCAGGTAACTAAATCTTGTCAAAGAATCTTGCATTCATCGTTAGAAGGAGGAGGAGGAGGAGGAGGAGGAGGAGGAGGAGAGGAGGAGGAGGAGGAGGAATAGAAGAAGGAGGAAGAAGAGGAGGAGGAGGAGAAGGATGAGGAGGATGAGAAAGAGGCAAAAGAGGACTATGAGAAGAAAAATCAGAAGGAGGAGAAGAACAAGAAGGAGGAGGAAAAGGAGGAGAGAGACGAAGAGGAGAAGGATAAGGAGGATGAGAAAAAGTCAAAGGAGGACGAAGAGAAGATGGAACAGAAGGAGGGGGAAGACAAGGAGGAGGAGGAAAAGGAGGAGGAAGAGGAGGAAGAGAAGGAAAAGGAGGAGGAGGAGGAGGAGGAGGAGGAGGAGGAGGAGGAGGAGGAGGAGAAAGAGGAGGAGAAAGAGGCGAGGAAGAAGAAGAAGACGAGGGAGGAAGAAACGAAGGAGAAGGAAGACGACGAGGAGGACAAGGAGGAGGACAAGTAAGACAAGAGAAGTACGAGGAGGAAGAAGAAGAAGAAGAAGAAGAGCAGGAACAATAGGCGAAGTAAGACGAAGAGGACGAGGAAGAAAAGAAAGAGAAATACAATGAAAAGGGGGAAAAGGAAGAAAAGGACGCAGACGAAGAGATGAAAGAGATGGTGGAGGAAGACGAGAAGGAGGAAGACTTTGCTTAAAAGGCGAAGAAGGAAGCGGAAAGAAAAAAAAAGAGAGAGGAAAGAAAGAGGATAAAGGAGGAGAAGGGGATGGAGGAGGAGAAGGATAAGGACAAGGAAGAAAAGTAGGAAGAAGACAAGTTTAAAGATGAGAAGGAAGAGAAGGAGGCAAACGAAGAGAAGAAAGAGATCGAGGAGGAAGACGAGATGGAGGAAGACGATGAGGAGGAGGAGATGGGAGAGGAAAACGAGAAGGAGATAGACGAGGAGGAAGAAAAGGATGAGGAGGAGGAGGAGGAGGAGGATAACGAAGGCGAGGAAGATGAGGCGAAGGATATTTTGAAGTAGTATGGGACAATTAGATTCAATAACATTTTCCAGCAAACCCCAATTAAATACCGTTGTTGCTAATGATCAATGCTTTAAATACTACAGTTAACATTATTACATTCGTCTTAAATGTTCTGAAGCCTGCAGTGCAAACAGAAATGGGTTATTTCCATCAGGCAATTCTTCAAGGTCATGGTGTGATTGTGGCGCTACCATGAAATTAGATTAACATTTGCGTGTTACGAAGGGTTTCACGAATCTGTCATTATATGCCATTTTTCAGGTCACTAAATCTTTTCAAAGAATCTTGCATTCATGGCAAGGAGTTGAAGGAAGAGGAGGAAGAGGATGAGGACGAAGAAGAAGAAGAAAGCGAAGGATAGGGATAAAAAGAGGAGAACGATGGAGAACGAGGAGGAGGCAATCGAGGAGGAAGATTGGAAGGATGAGAAGGAGGAAAACGAGGACGAGGAGGAGTGAGGAGATGAATTAGAAGAAGGAGGTGGAGTTGGAGGAACAGGTGGGAGAGAGGAGAAGGAGGAGGAAAACGAGGAGGAAGAGAAGCAAGGAAAAGAGGAGGAGGAGGAGGAGGAGGAGGAGGAGGAAGAAGGAGCGAGGAGGAGGAGAGGAGGAAGGAGAGAAAGGAGTGAGGAGGAAGAAGGAGGAGAGAGGAGAAGAAGGAGGAGGAGGAGAAGGAGGAAGAAACGAGGAGGAGGAGGAAGAGGAGGAGGAGAGAGTAGGAGGAGAGAGGAGGAGAGGAGGAGAAGGAGGAGGAGGAGGAGGAGGAGGAGGAGGAGGAGGAGGAGGAGGAGGAGGAGGAGGAGGAGGAGAAGGAGGAGGAGGAGGGAGGAGGAGGAGGAGGAGGAGGAGGAGGAGGAGGAGGAGGAGGAGGAAAGGGTTTTGGAGGAAAACGAAGAGGAGGAGGATTAAGAGGAGTAGGAGGAAGAGGGGGAGGAGGAGAAGTAAATACATTGTGTGGGGGCGTTGAAAATGTTAAAGGAGTAACATAATGCTTTCCTCAAGACTTTCTTCGAATTCACAAACACAATATTTTTTATAAATGTGTTCAATAACGCACCTCGGTTTATGCCTCATGTGAACATGACTCAATCAAGACCCACTCAAGACCCCAGACACCAGAAACCGGCGCTTTCATCAGGCAGACCCTTGTCGTCGGCTTCACTTACATTTTCGAGCTATAACCGATTAAATACGGTAGTTGCTAATGATAAATGCTTTAAACACTACAGTTTACATAATTACATTCGTCTAACATGTTGTGAAGCCTCCCGTGCAAACAGAAATGGGTTATTTGTGGCGCTACGATAACATTAGATTAAGTTTTGCTTGTTACGAATTGTTTGACGAATCTGCCATTCTATGCCATTTATCCAGGTAGTTAAGAAAAAAATTTAAAGCGATTTAACTCAGCTGTGATCTTTATTGAAATTGTGTTTTATTTCTCGATACCTCTCCTGGTGACCAAATTCGTTCCTTTTTTCGCCTCAGTCGTTTCACAAATGGAGAAGATATGGCACGGGGGGTGAGGATAGTTCCGTGAGTGGACAATGCGTATCGTACAAAAAGCGGAGATAACTATTGATATTGTCTATCTCTGAATCGCAGTCGGAATCCTCGAAAACTTTGAAGTCGGTTGTGGCATTAACATCTCTTAAATTGCACTGGATCTGGAGGCAATGGGAGCGGATACTATTTTTTCGGGTTTGGGACAACGTTGATGGTTTTTTTATCCTTGCCATATATTTTCGGTAGACCAACAACGATGCAGTTGTTTGACTGGGCAAATAGCGCACGTTTTCGACATGGATAGAGAGAAGAATCGGACAAAAACCGACCATTTCCCGAAGTAAGCAACAATGTATATTTTGGTAAATTAATAGATAAGGTCAGTGTGGTGGTTGCTAAATTAAACTATTAATTGTTTTTCACTATGCTGACTACTGCACCACACGCTTAAGAATATCTAGACTGCATTGCTTCACGCGTCTTCATTCGTCAAAGGTCTCGGTTGGCTTATATAGTTTAACTTTTATTACGGACAATTCGTATATTCTATATTCAAGGGTTAATTCAACCGACTACTTGTTCGTCTTCTTCGTCGGCCTGCGTATAACCTCAACCTCCGGGGTCGTTTTCCAAGTGAAAAGAAGAATACTTTTCCGGGGTTGCTTCGTCCTAATTATCATTATAATATAATGGCTAAGGAACACAGTCTTATAATGCATGTTGAAAGTTGCGATTGGTTCGTTGACGTTTGGAACGATAACTGCACTGTCAAATAGAATCTTGAAAGTATGGATTGCCGACCTTCTACGTACCTAATATTACGAACGGTAAGATTTACCAATCGTTGCATCCTGTATGCCTATTATGTTTTCACGAATCGCAGGCTTAGAAGTATAGAAACCAGGGCGCGGTTAGTGTATTTTATATTCTTTCACACTTCAAATTATTATTTGAGCTTGGAAATCCCTTGCTTTTTCCCAGATTGAGCTGTAAAGAGGGTTACTGATGGTTGGGATACAACTTTTTCTGGTGAATTTTCAGGTGCCGTACGAGGTCTAATGTATAAGACACAGTCTCTATTTGTCCACATTGTTGGAGCATTATTTATTAGAATTTGTCTGTCGTTTTACCCGAGGACGTTGAGAGAGTTTCATATATCCCTCACCCCCCGTGTCATATCTTCTCCATTTCTGAAACGCCTGAGGCGAAAAAAGGAACGACTTTGTCGACAGGGGAGGTATCGAGAAATTAAACCAATTTCGATACAGATCACAGCTGAGGTAAATCGCCTTAACAAAATATTTGTCGATGAGCTGTTCAGAACATCAAAACCCGGTGACCTCTAGAAAAATCTTAACAGATTGACAGGAACCCGCCGCCCATATCCACCAAGTGGTGCCCTAGACCTTGATGCTCTGAACGATGGCTTTATTTTCAAATCCGCTGACCATTCCGCGGTACCTCTGGTTAGATCTCTTAATCCCAGCGCTTTCCTGCCCGCTCACGAATTCTCTAACTCCAACATTTTGGCTGGCCTCAAGAACTCCACCGCGTCTGGTCCCGACAGGGTCGCCCCAACGATTCTTAAAATCTGTCACCTCGAGATTTCTCCAATTGTGACCCAGCTTGTAAATCATTCGTTAGGGAATGTTCCTTTCCTTCGGAATGGAGAGACGTCGCTATAACACCCATTCCGAAACCGGCCAATGGCTCCGTTAAACCTGTGAAGTACAGACCTATAGCAAACTCATCCGTGTGGTTAAAAGTGATTGAGAAGCACCTCCTCTCCAAATTAGATGACACGCTTAAAGCTGCCGATGACCCTTTCCAGTTTGCTTATAAATCAAATAGAAGCACTCTGGACGCCGTGGCTACGTTATCGCACACACTCCACTCTTCACTTGATGCCGGAGCGAAAGCCGTTAAGGGAGTATTATTGGACTGCTCCTCTGCCTTCAACACTATCTCACGGTCCCGCATTCACTTCGAGCCCAAATCTCAGGGTGATTTTAAACAGTCGGTTATCGTGGAGTGATCATGTCGATGTTGTCTTTGGTAAAAGCCGCCGTCTTTGCTTCCTTGTTCGCCGATTCAGGAGACTTGGTTTGAGCTCTAGCCATATAAAAACCTTCGTCCATGCCTGTATAATTCCCCTGATTGTATATTGTTCCCCAGTAATATTCCCCGGCCTTAAATGCTCGGACTTTTTAACCCTTCATCGACTTTTTAAAATAATCTCGTTTTCTAGCGGTCTGCCTATTCTCTCTATCAAAGAAATCATCGTTGAACGCCACTTCAATAACTGCTCATTAATCGCTGCCCGAATTTTAAATGACCTCTCCCATTCCCGTCTATTCCAGTTTATCGGAATGTAAATCTCTTCGACCAATGCGCCGTCCATACCGTTCAATTCCAACAAGAACGGCGGCATATCGCAATTCGGTCATTCCCTATTTGTCCATATTTTTTAGTCTCACCAGACCAGGTTTAACAGGAACAACAATACAATTTTCGCATCTAATATTTGTTATTCTGCCTTTTTTCTATGCTGAAGGTTTTGGTCCTCGTGACCTCAATAAAGCGACTACAATTATTATTATTATAAGATAGGCCAATCGGGTGGGACTTTGAGTAGCCTTGAGACCAGTCAATTTCCATTGGCCCACCAATCGTTGAAGACCGCCACTTGTTTCGGATTTGCACACCGGGCCAAACGACGACGCATGAGTACGCGCTTTGCCAATAACTCGACCAACGATTGTTTTAAAACTCTTAGAGAATCTCTTTGTTAGTAATTATTGACAAATTCCATGGTACATCACGTCGCCAACCTGGTTTTAAGTAAGATGTTACTGTTTGTGGAAACGGGGCTCGTTTTATGCAAGCGCGTTGGCCAAGATAGACCCGATTGTTATTACGTGCCTAGCAGGCTGTAAAACAATAGCCAATTAGAATGGGAGCATGGCGTGCGTGAATATTCGGCAAGAGAGGGACTAAACAAGTTAGCCGGTTTCTGACCATCTGAAAGTCTTCATCTCGGAAATGCTCCTTTTGCGGAGCTCTCAGAGGCTTAATAGCTCGAAGAGGTTGCCCGACTGTATAGCGGTCACATACTTGCGTTCGACCCGCAGCTCAGGCCACGACACGTGGGACTGGGGACTTCGCCACCTTTAAATTATTCCCGAGAATCTTCAAGGCACACCCGTTAAGGCGGTTTACCCTCTTGTAAATGAGATAGGTTTTGGGGAAGGTTGTTCTGAGGTTTCACCGTTGCAGTTGATTTCATCCGGTGCAGTGGGTTGTAATTTAATTTTCTCTACCTTTAGTGCTGAATATGGTCAATGAAGTCGGACGCTCACACGATGAAGATGACGACGAAAATGCACTTAACAATTCTGTATTATCGGTTCAAAGTCCAGGCGCTTCCAACTTAGCCGCTAGCGGCAGTTCCAAATGTCCAAAAGCCCAAATGGTGCCAAACCAATCTTCTGTTTGGGGAATCATCGGAAATAGACATGCACATTCAAAAAAGGTTTGAAATTTGCAAAAAGTCTAGAAAAAGGTGTAAGTCGAACCTCTTTCACATTATTACATATTTAAACTGTTCAATTTACTTTTATAAATATTGATAATTGTTGTGAATTCTCTTAATTGTTTCGTGTTTTTTATTATTTTTCATTAAAATTATTTTAATAATTTTAAAACACCGCTCTTTATCTAGCACGACCTTTAGTTAAATGAAAGAATTAAAGCATTATTTAATTATCCTCGAAAGTCTTTAATCGCCCCCAATGCACTTTCTTCCGTGTTAACAACAGAGTTTTATTGTTTATATTAATTTAATCGGCGTATGTTTCGTTAGCTAGCTTCGTTTCATCACTTATTGAACCACTTATTGCCAACGCTTATCATCATCAACGGCCAATTTAATCTCAAGTCTTTGACGCCGAGCCATTGTCGGGTTCAAAATGCAAATAGCAGAAGTTTAGTCGCATTGCTCAACAAGCTTGTGGGCGTGGTCAAAAAGGATCAAAAGGTTCGCATAACGAATTTCAACAAGCCAACCTTACACATGAAATTGAGATTTTTCAATGAATTCGTTTTAGCGAATAAACGAAGACAATGTACAGTTCACCAGCCAGCTAGAAGTTGCATTCTGTTATGACGCACAACCCCGCGCTTCTACGCGCGAATTCGCCTGCACCAAAAGCGCGCCCGCCAATCCCGTGGCCGCCAGCTGACTACTACGCGCGCGTGATCGCTTTCTGCCAATCGCGTTTGGAAGGATTCCCGAACAGCATGGTCATTTAAGGTCAGCGGCAATGCACAATGTTCACCAGGTATCGGTGTTGTGAAACTGCTGGCGTGTTAATTTAGGCTATTAGCAGGATTTAGTCGAATTCTATTTCAGTAAATAATAATTCAATTTCGCTACGATGTTTTTGGATTAGTAAAAGTAAGTCGCAATCAAACTTTAGAAAGGATTAAGTGCAACGCAATGCGTGGGTCATGGAAGCCACAGAAACGCGAGAGCTTGTTAACTATTCTTTATGTTGTATTTTTATATAATTATTATGATTAAAGTTTTAGCCAAGCGTCGACAACCGTGAAGATTCGTAATCGCCGCAATTGTTGGAGGTGTTCCTTCTTTGACATGTTTAAATAAACCCCTTATCAACTACTCTGACTGGAATGTATTTAATTTTCTTTCATACATAGGTTTCCGAAGAATCCTCTATTATTTTGCACTTTCTTAAAACATTGCTCCAAACAACGAAAATACATATATAACAGTTTAATTTGTATTAATTATCAAAGAATATTTTTCATGCTAGAATTATTTTATGCAATTCGTTTAATATACTCACGAAAATATGTGATTATTTTTCGTATCAAGCGATGGCTTCTAAACATTGTGGGAGACTGAACATTCGCCCAAGAAGATAAAGATAATCATCGATTTAGATGAACTAATCATAACGAGGAGAGGCAAAAGAGCCGAAATGACGGTTAAATTGATTGCCACCGCTTATCCTGGTTGTTGCTCAGTCAACCGAACTTAAACCGGTAACGCATATAAAACTTTAAATGAAACCGCACAACTATAATTTCTTATTAATTAAACTTATTTTTATTTTGGCGATTTTTATTTACCTTTACTAAGACGAGCATAAATAATAATTCTATCGAAAAAAATTATTTGTCTGGGAAAACAGTTATTTCTAGTAGATAACTTTATCGCCCTTTTTATTAAACCTCTATCTTGTGTCGTCGTTCGACCCACGCCATATTGCAGGCGGTTGTATGACTCATTCCTTTAAAGCCACGTCTATTCTTCATCAACCGCAACTACGCGGTTGAGTGACTCATCCCGCCTATTTCCTGATTGGTTATATTTCGGCCATCGGGTGTCTCATCTCTTATATGGGTTTATCTATACGAACCATGCATAAATGCTTTGTTTAACGTCACCAATGTTGAAGTCTTTTCAGAAGAATCAGATGTCAATAAAGGCATAACAGTCGGATTAGTAGTTCCTAAAGTAGTATCAGTAATGCTTCATGTAGTATCAGGAGTAATACAATTCCTCTTAGTAGTAGAAGGGGTGGTTGAATTAAACACACTTGTATCCGCTGTAGTCGAAATTCATCATAGTAGAATCAGTAGTAGTTTAATTCGTGTTAGTTGCATAAGTAGTGGTGGAAGTGTTTTTATAAGTACAAGCAATAGTTGTTGACGTCGTCTAAGAAGTATTACTAGTGGAGGAAATCGTTATTGAAGTATCCGTATTAGTTAAACTCGTCATATTTTAATAAGAAGTTTTGGAAGTCTTCTGTATACAAATGTCATAATTTATTTCCCCCCCACCAATGCGGGAACGAGTCGCCGGTTCCACGAGATTTAAGATAAGCTAATGAAGTTGCCTGAGCATTTGGAGCAGTTGTGCGAACCAAGCTTAACAACAGATTCGAGTGTAGTGGAGAATCACATTCTAGATTTGTAAGTTAGAAAGGAATGGCCGCTCTTCATCGGGGTTAATTCTATCATTGGAAATTCGTCGTCATCGACGTTGTTTCTACTGCTATCTCTACCCGAGCAAGAATAATAAATGTGGGTTCGTAAAGGTTGTTAAGGCTTCAAATGACGAGCGTTAGAGGTGCGCATAACAACCAGGTTTTTTTTGCAAATCGGTTACAGCAAAAACAGCACGGATGTTAGAAGAAAAGCCCTCCGAGAACGTTGAAAAACTGAGAAGATCCCACTTGCCTGAGGTCCCAAAGATTCTTCTTAACGAAAGACATGTTATGTACCTCGACGAAGCTCCAGTTGGATGTAGAAGAAGAAACACTTAGATAGCCCAAGGAAGGCTTCGATGAGCTGTTTGCAATCTTGTGGGTCTGCACTGAGATACGCCACGCGGACACGTCAGGTTCACGTCAACCGCTGAAAACTAGAAATGCATAAATGAACTTAAATATTGTCCTCTGTCTAATCTGCTACAGGTGCACGGTTTTATGGGCCCAGTAAAGCTGATCTCTTCCGAGAATCCGCCAAGAAATATTTATCGCATTCTGTATAAATAAATTTCATTGACCTGTTCTCGCCATTATTCTCAAAGCTATTTGAGGTGAACAGCAAGACTTTACGTAACGACGCCTCATTGGGCAAGGTTCAACCGACGAATGTTTATCAAAGAACTCTATATTCAATTCAGATACCAATAACAACATACACGTGTATTTGACCTTATAATTGTACGACGCATCTGAAATATTTATTATTACAAAACACATATATCCAGCGAGGGTTTCTAAACATTGTGTGAGACAGAACATTCGTTCAAAAAGACAAAGAGAATAATCGATTTTGATGAACAAATAAGAGAGATGAGAAGCCCAAGAGCCGAAATGGCATATAAATTGATTGTCACCGCTTATCCTGGTTGTTGGTCAGTCAACCGAACTTTAACCGGTAGCGCATTTAAAGCTTTAGGTATCACCGGACCACTATAATCTCCTATAAATTTAACTTATTGTTATTTTGGCGCTTTATTTATTAAACTAATTTCTAGTTGAAAACTCGATCTCACTTTTTTTTAAACCTCTATCTTTTTTCGTCGTTCGACCCACGCTTTATTGTAGGCGGTTGCATGACTCATTGCTTTTAAGCCACGTCTTTTCTTTATAAACCGCAACATCCCCACTATTTCTTGATTGGTTATATTTTGGTGTCGAATCGCTTTTATGGGTTCATCTATACGTACTATGCACGACAACAGTTTATCTGTTTGTCACAGTAAAAAAAACAGTTATTGCGGAATACAACAGTAGTAAGTGAAAATGCTGAAGTCTTGTCAGAAGTATCAGTAGTTACTATAGGCATCGCAGTAGGATCAGCCATTACTTAAGTAGTCTTAGTAGTATCCGAAAGATGTGGAAGTAGTATAAGTAGTGCTTGATGTAGTATCAGCAGTTATACAATTCATCTCAGTAGTAGAAGGGGTGGTTAAATTAGTCTCACTTGTATCAGTTGTTGTTTGAATTCGTCATAGTAGAATCAGTAGAAGTTTAATTCGTGTCAGTTGCATACGTAGTCGTGGAAGTTTTTTTTATAAGTACAAGTAACAGTTGTTGACGTCGTCTAAGAAGTATGACTAGGGGAGGAAATCGTCATTGAAGCATCACTATTAGTTAAACTCGTCATATTTGAATCAGAAGTGTAGGAAGTCGTCATAGTAGTATAAGCAGTGGTGGAAGTCGTCTCATTGGCAGCCAATTAAAGTATGTTTTTTTTCTCTTGCTTGGACGAAAGAAACTTTGACTCGCAATTAATAGGGCATCGAAAGATATTCGTTATTTATTTGAAACAAAAACACGCGGCAAATTGTCAACCAATTGTATATACGTTTAGGACTACTACTTTGATCCATTTCGCGTAAACAAAAACGACTTCAACCACTACTAATACCCCGAGGACCTCTACCATCACGTCAGATACTACCTATACAACTTCAATAACTTACCATTCTTATAAGACGAGTTCAATCACTTTTTTTAACTGCAAGGACGATTTCGCATACTACTGACAAGAAACAAATCTCTTCTACAACTGATAATTCTTCTTATGCAACTTAATCGTTTTTTTACTACTAAGATCACTTTAAAAACTTCTTTTACTTCAAATCCGACGCAAATAACTGCTTTAACAACTAAGACTATTGCAACAAATTATGCTACTGCTTATGAATATCGAATGCCCTTCAGCACTGTAAAACCGACCCACTTAGTTGCTGCAACACTAGACTTTCAGGCATCTTCCCCCCACAACACCTCGTACCGCCAACCTTTCAAATGCCCGACAATTTCGGCCAATGGATCTCAAACGCCGTTACAGAACCCTACCGAAAGCTGGCCCTCGGCGCACTCCTTGCCACTGAAGTAGCCTACCAAGTGGACGGCCTTGCCCCTTCCCCCTCGCCCCATACTCGCAATCCTTGGAAGCCTTAGAGCAACTAAAACAGTTCTTAAAACTCCTCAATCGCACCTAGAGGGACGGGGAGTGCAACAGACAAGTCGGAAACGATTTCTATTGTTAACTTGGTTTTGTAAACAATTGCGGGAACCAGAGTTCAAAATGCCAGAATTAAACTAAGATGTGAAATATAATGAATAACGGCACTAGGGTGAACCTCGAAACACTGATATACGAATTAAATTTTTATTTGAAAAATATCGCGAAAATGATACATTATTCAATGATGTATACTTTTATTTGTAATTGAATTTCTTATAAACGGAACGATAAAGAACAATTCCTGTTAATGATAAAGGAAGCCTGTAGTGACCTTAAACGCCCCTTTTTGTTTTAACGGACACGAACCGAATTCGACCCACGAACGCACCATCGCCGACTTAAAGTCATGGCTTTGTATTATAAAATCAAGAAAACTATATTGATTTTACTTTGGTTTGCGTTCTGTTATATTACACTTTCGACGCGTTTGTCATAAAAAAGTTAAGTGGGTGTAGTTATCGTCGAACTTGGAATCACGACATTGGCGAGCAGAATTGTTTTCGGAGTTTCTTCTGATGAGCGCCCCTATTGAGCAATCTGTCGACGTATTTCTATTAAAATTCCACCTTCGTGGAAGAGCGATATAGAGGCATGGCTTTCAGTCGTGGAATTCCAGTTTGCGTCGAAAGGAATTGTCGTTGAGTAAACCAAGTTTCATCACGTGATGACGTCACTGACAGAGGATCTAGTTGCCCGTTTACGCCACATTATCGTTGCACCACCGGCAGAGAGCCTGTACACTGTGCTTAGGACAGCTCTTATTTGGCAGTCTGCGATTACAAGTCACAGCGCTACAATGCTCTGTTTAATGAAGAGGAATTGGGTAACGAGAGACCTTTCGCAACTGCTGCAGCGCCTCCAAACCTTATCGGTTAACCAAGACGTCAGCGAATGAATCATTCAACCACCTGTTCATCCAAAAGCTGCCCCCAGTCGTCAGAGCTTCTTTGGCTACCCTCCCACCCACGCTGCCGCTGGTCGAGTTAGGCGAGTACGGCCAGCGAGCGCTTTGTCTCGACCTTTGGCTGGGGCGCATTTTCCCTGTTCACATTACATCGTGGCTGATGTTCCTCATGCGATATCAGGGACAAACTTCCTTTTCACGTTTAACCTATCTGTCAGCGTCCGACGAAAGAAACTCGTTGGCCAGTCGACGGCCGCGGAAGTATCTGGATACACAGCAACGACCTCGATCCGCGATCTGCATCCGCCATTCCTAAGGCCTTTCTGGATTAAATTTCCTTATCTCCAAAACTTGAACCGAACACGACATAAGCTACCACACGACAAAGTCCACCATATAAAGACCACCGGCCCTGCCACATTTCAGCGTTACAGCCGTCTCGACCCAGCAAAGAGACACAACGGAAACGGTCAAGTAAAACTGTCACCAGAACAGAGTTCAGCTTTCCAGAAGTTGAAGGCTAGTCTCGCTGCCGCGACCTTATTGGTTCATCCGCACCCTGATGCCTAACTTTCTTTGATGGTGGATGCTTCGAACACTGCAGTCTTTATCACCAACGGAACGCTGATACAGAACCCTCGGTCGTGAATCATTGGCGGCTTACCTAAGCATAACGCATTTTCGCCATTTTGCAGAAAGTGGCCGCATCCTATTTTTGACGGACCACAAGCCGTTGATTCATGCCATCGCCTCCTACTTTTCTCGCTACAACGAACGCGAGATCCGACAACCCGATTTCCTCTCCACGTTCGACCTTGAATTCCCACATATCAGCGGCACAGATACTGAAATTACCGACGCCATTTCGCGCATCGAGTTCAACAAACTGCAGCTCGCTAATGGTATCGACTACGAGGAGATGTCTGACGCCCAGCACCACGAGGGTATTTGAATTGGACCCGTCGACACAGCCCTAATAAACCTTACTCTCTCGCTGTCCCCGCGTTTTCTGCTTTGCGACAACAGCAAAGCTTCCCCTCGCCCGCTAGTTCTGCAATGCATGGTTTCTCGCAACCTGGTATTCGCGCAACCACCTGACAAGGGGCTAAAAGGTTTTCGTGGAAGGGATTGCAAAAGGTCGTCCGCCTGTTGACACGGGCATGCCTTCGATGTCAGCAAGTTGATATCAATCGTATCACCAAAGCACCGATCGGCACGTTCGACGCACCCGACGCGCGGTTTAGCCACGTTCATGTGGATTAAGTCGGCCAGTTGCATTCATCCAAAGGTTTCCGCTACTTGCTGACTTGTGTAGATCGCTTCGTGTGCTGGTGGGCAGTTCTACCGCAAGCGGAAATCGGCGCAGAAACGGTCTTTTTCGCTTTCCTGCATAACTGGGTGGCGCGCTTCGGTTCTCCGCGTCGTTTGACAACCGACCGAGGAGCACAATCTGAATCAACGCTTTTCCAAAGGATGTGCCAATTTCTTAAATGCGAGCGAATCCGCAAAACTTCTAACAATCCCGCGGCCAATGGGATAGTTGAGCGCTTCTATCGAACACCAAAATCTTCCCTCAAGGCTCAAGATGACCGAGAACATTGGGTAGACAAGTGGAAAATTGATGCTAAACTGCACTTTTGCTGGATTGAAATGATGCCACGTATTTATGCTTGTTTGAAATTAATGTCCACTAATGATTCAGAGGATAGAAGGTGTCACCTGAAGACTTTTCGTCGATTATGGTGTCAAAAAGTATTGTTGCAATTGAAAGATGACGGCGCAATTTGATTGAGTCGATATTCCTAAACTTCGCTTCGTCTAAGCGAACGTAAACTTCTTCACAATGCAAACTCAACTTTAAAACGGACGTGCATTGAAACGAGGTTCCTCTTATAAAGTTTTCAACACGTAACTCCGTTTTACGAAGACGAATAGGAATTTCCTCATAACAAACCCCGACAATTAAATGCAGTAATCACCCATCTAAAGATTCCTAATATTCGGCTTTCAGGAACGACAGCAATTGCGCAAAGGAAGTTTTAGACTATATTCGTCATCTGACCAGCTTAAAATATTTAAAGCGGATTTTATACTTATTAATTATCTAAATTCCACATGTAATTGAATTTTCAGACTTATTTGCTTTTAACCGGATAAACATTTTGGGCCTAATCTGTGTTACGGAGCCATCGATTTCACTCGACACAATCGGAACCGATCGATAATTTTGGCAGTTGCGATTTCTGGACTCAACGTGCACATTCGGCCGCCAGGTGGTCCGGCTTAGAAAAAAACAGGATGTCGTGCGTTAACCCTTAAATATTCGATTTATTAAAGCCGTTTGTTTTTCATTTAACTGATGCTGATTAAATGCTATTTGTATGGGCCTAACAAAATGATTTCATCGATTTCCCATTCGTTAGTCGTTCACTTATAACAAGGTTTCTAAGAATCAGACACATTTCATTTACTATGATGAAGGAAAGAAGGATTTCTTTATATCTGCGCCTTTTAATGGCCGCCATTTCCCGTTTGGCAAACTTTATATAAAGATAAATTCTCATCTTCCTATTTTATCCATCGCGGTTTTTCTGTGTGCTGCCTAAGTGAATAAAACGCTGATTGATCTGCCTGACTCATGCATTAACCGATTTAATTAACTTTGCAATTGTAACAGCGAACAATGCAGCAATTCGCGCTGCTGATTGGTTGCGCAGACTTGCACGCACGCACCTGAGCATTGCGCACGCACGACTACCAACCCCACGAAACGCTATTAAATGCGTCCACGTTTGCAGCTCAAAACATTCAACCGTTTAACAAAGCATCTTGACATGGCTACTGCACAACAAACTGTCCAGGCCGCAACCTCATTGGTCGGCGACCTCAACGCACAGAGAAAGAGTGGACGCCACTGCGACCTCAAGATCGAGGTGAGCCAATGGGTGAACGGTATAATCTCTCTCATCTCCGATAGGTCCATGGCGGCCACACAGTTTACGCACATCGCGGTGTTCTGGCCTCGCGATTGCCGCTGCTTGGCGACCACATCAAGAAGCAATCCCTACTTGATGGTGGACATCTCCAGTTGTCCTGGAAACGATTTCCAAGGAGGTAGAATTCACGTTTCTCTGTTGACTAATTGTTTTTATTTCGATAGAATCGTTGAACTCGTGCTGGACTTCGCCTACTTGGACGAGGTCAAGGTCACTGTAGATATTGCTGAGCGGCTCTTCATGTTCGCGTTTATGGTTGACTGTAGCGATCTCAAACGGTTGTGCATTGATTTTATGTCGTCAAGGTGAGGAGATTCCTGTCGATTGTTGATCGCTTTCTTTAGGATGAACGAAGTTGAAAGGCGAGCGATGCATCTTGAGATTGCCAGAGCAACAAAGAGTCAAACCCTCTTCCCTCTCGTGTGGCGAAATTTCTCCAACAGAGATTTCCTTCGCGGACAATTCGACTTAGAGGAAGTCGTGAGTTTCGTCAAGGCGTCCAGTTCGAGATCGGACAACCTGTTTCGTCTCATTTGCGCCTGGGGGGAGAAAAACCAGAAAGAATTGGAGGAAAATTGGGAACTGGTGACAGCGTTTACTCGTCTTCTTAGCTGCATCGATGTAGCCGATTTGTCCAAACGAGAGGTCGATGAGTTCCTTGATGGATTCTTCCATTTTGGACGGAACGTTGATTGCGAGTATGTCTTCAGTGGTTCCAGTTGCCGTCTTTCTGACGTTGGTATCTGTTGCATCTCCGTTGCCTTTTAGACAACTCGTTTCCCTGGCAGTAAGGAAGGCAAAGAACACCATCAAACGTCTCCTCGTCTACGGCCAGGCAAAAGGCGGAGACAAAAAAAAGGCGTGTCTAACAACTATGCCGCAGTTCGAGCAAGACGGGCAAATGGATGTTCGTTTCCCGTATCTCTTGTGGCGCGGCGTTGCCAGTCTCAATGGTAAGTCTTCTGTCGCGACGTTTTTGTATTGTCTCGCAAGCCACAAAGGTTACATCGCCGTGCTTTTGGTCTTTAGGCAACGTTTACTGCGTTGGTGGACAAACGCCCGGCAATGTTGTCGTCCCAACAGTCACGGTGATCGATGGTCGGACGGGACGCGCAACGCAGGCGCCACCACTCGAGACCGCTCGTCGTTCAGCAGCTGTGGCCGCGTCTGCAAACGAATTGTTTGTATGTGGGGGATTGGGAGGAAGAGGGATTGGTTGTCTGTCGAGCTGCGAGCGCTGGGTGGAAGGAAGGTGAGTTGTTGTTTGTGAAATTGTTGTTTTTCGTTATTCTTTTTCTTCTTCTCTTTTGCTTGCAGTCAATCCTGGCGACCGATGCAACCACTCCAGCGAGCACGCAGCCGGGCAGCTGCGATTGTCTTGTCTGGAGACGACGGCGCCTTTCTGCCGAACGCACCGCATCTCCTCTTGACTAGAGGGGTTGGTGGCAGTGGTGGCCTTGTCCTGTCCGACGTGTCGCTCCTGTGTCTTGGGGGGACGGAGATGCGTTGCGCTGGATCGAATTGGCGCCGATGCACAACGCGCGCTGCAACCACGGAATCACTCTCTTCGCTGGACACATTCTAATTGTGGCTGGTGAGGACTGCGACTCTGTAGAGATACTGACGCCTCCGCGAGCAGCCGGTAACCCCGGCCAGTGGTCTGACCTCAATCCAATCAGCGGTGTGGCTTCCCCCCAGTGGGTTCGCCTCGCAGTCTACCAGGATCGTCTGCTCGCTTTCGGTACGTCCATGTCGTGATGGAAATGATGTTTATAATTTTTATCATCTGGGACACTCAATTCCTTCTTTCTCATTCACATTAAAGAATATCTTGACGATGGCAAATCTCAAATTTAGGAATTCGTCGCCGATACAACCGGACAAACGGACGACGAGGAGGTGAGATTTTTTTCGCCTTTCATGCACTTCTATGTTGCCTGACGACTGACGACGCATTGGCCTTTAAACCGTGGCAACCAAGGTGTTTTTATTTACTGCGTTTATGCTGTTAGTTTGATGAACACGCAGGCAAAGATTCTCCCTTAATTGTTTTCATTTTTTGCTTATTTGCAGGTTGATTTGACGCGGTTTACGTGGCGTCGCATTGCCGGTTGTCTTGATGCTATCGACAGATTAAAAGGCGCCGTCGTCGTTGCTATCGACAGCAAACCCGCCAAAAAGCCCACGTTATGATTTAAATATATCAAATACATTGTTCAAACAGATTCATTATAAATTCATTGTCTTCGGGGTATAAGCTATTTAGGGATTTTTACCTAGCTGTTAAAGGAACAACAGGTTCGTAACTTTAATCGGATTTTCTACAAATAACGGAGCCACAAAAGTCTGCATAAGAAGTGGGCATGCGTAAATAGAATAGAATAAACAATTTATATTATTAAAGTGGTTTTGGTCGGAAAAATTAGATAAATAAATGCTTGGTACTGAATAAGCAAAAGTAAAAGGAATTTTGTAATTATGGAAAATTACTATGGTATTGAGACCAGGTGTACTATTATTATGTTATGGGTGTTGGACATTGACAATCCCTATCAATACCAACGAATAATTAAAAAAACGCCGTCTTTTCTAGATTGAATGCGAATCAATTTTGAAACTGGAATTATTTGAATAACATGGATAATATATCGCGTTTATTGTTATTAGGGCTGTGCTTCTTTATTGCTTAAAAGTTTACTGGTGTTTGAAGTCAAAAAATGAAATTTTATTTATTGAACTCCCGATGAAAGGAACCTATTTTAATACTGAAAGATTTGGAACAGGTTTGGAAGGCAATAAAAGGCCAACTATATTTCTGGAAATCTCAAATGCCTACTTTCTCGCAGGTTTGAGAAAGCCCGACATTGCTGTCTCCCCGGCTGTCAACATCGCAACCTGGTTAACCAGTTCGTTAACCGTGTGGTTTGCTTGCTGGCATGTTCTCTGGCACGCATTGAAAAGCAACGTTTCTTTAAGGTTTAGCGAGCTTCGAAGCTGGTCTCCGTTACGCGTTTCATACACCAGGTTAACCGATCGCTCTATTATCGCAGTTTGCGCGGATACACATCCCAAGAAATTAAAAGCTTGATATTAACTTCGGACATTGGGGCACGGGAGACCGGTAACAAGATGATACATTTGCTAACAGCATGCGAAGGAATAAAACATGTATTTATTGGCATGCACAGTGCATATGCGGCCTATTGTGGTTTCCTGGACTAAACTGCGTTGTCCGTGGCCTTAAATTGCTCGTTGGCGTCGTTTAAATGATTCGCAAACATCCGACAGTAAAGCAGTAACGCATCATTCTGGCTCAAATAAAAGAAAGCGGCTATTGTTGTGGACAGTGGAATCAAGACTCTTTTCTGCAATTCGCATCCGTGAAATTAATGCGCTTACAATTTTCTAAATGAATAGCTAAGTTGAAAACAGCGGGCCTACGACAGGGTTTTGGGATATTGGCGATCAAAGGGAAACCTTATGTTTTCTGCTTCTATCAATGAATTGGCCCCTATGTTCAAATGAACCAAGCAAACAAGGAATTGTAAAACGACACGCGTTCGGTATTGCTTTTATTTTACCACGAATCCATGCCCGTGCTTTTGAACAAGAACCGAAATCTCAAATCCCCATACCTTCCACCCAGCATTGTCCATAAAACTACGTCACTATGCGTCCCTCCTACTCGTCTCTTTCCTTCGCAAAGTCTTCATCTATTCGAACAAAACAGAAGAAACATAGAGACAATGAGCTGCTTGGCTTCTCTTGAACTAGCTACTGCAGTCGCGCAAATGATTGTGGCGATGAAAGAAGGTGGATGTGGCGATTCGTTGCTTCATTTTGTGACCATAAGGGGTCTCCGCGACTGTACTCTCCGGGAAAGGGTACGCCTCTTCAGGTGTTTACACAGTGAATGCTGAAAGATTAGGTCGATATCCGTCTTGCATTCGATCTCTGCAGTGCTCCCCCTTCACCGCACCGCAGAAGAGGAGGTGGTATTGGAAATAACCTGGAAGGCGCAGAGCTCAGGCTGGGAGATGAACACTTGAAAGCGAGAGTGCTGACCCGATAATACAGAATTGCTTAGTGCATTTTCGTCGTCATCGTCATCTTGTGAGCTCTCCACTTCATTGACCATATTCAGCAATAAAGGTGGAGAAAATTTTATGACAGCCCACGGCTGAAGATGGAATATACTGCAACGGCGAAACCTCGGAACACCAGCTTTCCACTCCTTCTCCTCCTTCCCTATATCCTTCGCCTTTTACCCCAAAATCTATCTCATTTACAAGAGAGTATGCTTTAAAGATTCTCGGGAAAAAATAAAGGTGTCGGAGTCCCCAGTCTAACGTGTCGTGGCCTCAGCTGGGGGTCGAACGCAAGTATGTGACCGCAACACAGTCGGGCAACCTCTTCGAGCAAGTAAGCCTCTAAAAGCATTTCCGAGATGGTAAGAAACGCTGCACAGGCGGAGGTGGAATTCCCAAGAATCCTCATGAAAATGGCATCCGCCCCCCTTAGTAGAAGGAGAAACACCACGATTAAGGCTTGGTCGGCAATTGGGGTCTGTTTCAACAGTCTGTTCAGCAAGTAAATGGCTCATTCAAAGGAGGTGATAACCCTTCAATTTTCTGGCGTCGCGTCTTGATTCCCAGTCGCTTCGCATGAACTGTGGCCCTCATGCTGAAAATGAAACAAATACATACTCAATAGTGCCGCTCGGATAGCTGTTCTAAAACCAAAGGTTGCGATTAAATGCGGTTCATCGAACTCTTGGCGAAGAGTGAGGCACGCCGCAAAATCGCCGTTTGAACTTGCCTCAGTCGTCCCGACTAGCGCGTCCACTTATTATTCTAGGGAGAGGCCCAGGTCTAGAACGTTTTCCCATTGGTTCCATAGGCTAGCATCCATCTTGCATTCAATCATTTTTCGCAGTCTCTCTTTTCCATGTTTCCGGAAATTGTTCTCCGTAACAATCCTGGGCAGTTCAAAGTTTGCGTTTTCAATCGTCAACTGCGGAACGGCGCAAGTTGGTTCTTGTGGGCGGGGAAAATCGGGGAGAGTCACCTTGCACGTGATAGGGGCTAGGGGTAACAGAGTAAGGGGAACAATGTCGTGGGTTTGTAAAATGGGTATTCCGGGTCTGTACTTGTTCATCAAAAGGGACATACGGAGAGCATTCTTTGTTCTGCCTCATAGCTTGCATTTCTATGCGAAGCTTCTTCATCTCAATCGCCATGTCTCGCACAGTCTCTGTCGTAGGCGTTTCTCCATCTTCTTCAATGTCTTCACGCGAAAGATACCGTTCGACCTTTTGTCGTCGACTTCTTCGTAGACTCGGTTATCACTGGCAGGACCTTCATGTTCTCAAGGTAATGTAAAAAGGATTTATAAAGGCCGAAAACACACCGTACGTAGCACGTCGATGTGATTCAGCACGGCTCGAGTTCGTTAAAACAAAAACCCATTAATCGACATTAAAAACGACCATTTCCAAAAAGTGATTGGAATTCCTGTGAAAGTTTATTAAAAACGTTATTCTGAATTAAATAAGACAGTTTTCTTCCTCAATAACACGTTTAAGATGGGAAAATGTTCTTTTAGTTCCTGTTTCACCTTCTCTGGTGATACTTAAAATCGGGATAATAGGGCATGACAGATTTGCGATATGCCGCCGTTCTTGTTGGTATTGAACGGTATAGTCTACGCATTGGTTCAACAGACGAACATTGAGATAGACTGGGATCGAGGGGGTATAAGGGGTCACTTAAAATACGAGCAGCGATTAGTGAACAATTATTGAAGTGGCGTTGAACGATGATTTCTTGAATACCGAGAATAGACAGACCACTAGAAAACGAGATTATTTTAAAAAAGTCAATAAAGGTTCAAAAGTCTGAACATTTAAGACGGGGGAATTATTTGAGAACAATATTCAATAAGGGGAATTATACAGGCATGGACAAATGTTTTTATGCGGCTAGAGCTTAAGCAAAGTCTCCTGAACCGACGAACGAGGAAGCAGAGTCCAAGGCATTTAACGAAGACGGCATTCACATGATCACTCCATGATAAACGACTGTTAAAAATAACGCAAAGGAATTTCGATTTTGAACTCGAAGCGAAATTATGGAGTAAAGGGATTTCGGTAGTAAAAAACAGCGGGTGTAAGGGAAAATGTTATATGTATGCATTTTGATGCAAAAGACTATTCTCTGAACACCACTCGAGTACGTCGGTGACTGACTGCCTGAGCTGTTGAGAATCACCATCCGTGTTGCGAGCATGGCAAAAGGTCAAGTCTTTCGCGTATTTTTAGTGCCACGTCGTTTGGGGACCGAAGGTTCGACGTGTAATAGTCAGGGTAAGCTTATTTCTGTGAATGTGATAGGCTCTTTAGTATGTTTATTGAAATCGCTGCAAACAAATCATGTTCGATGATAAAAAAGGATCTGTTTCGGCGTTATCTTCGTTCAACCTTCTATCTTGCTAATGAAGACTCTGATGGCATGATATCGATGATTGAATATTTAAAGGGCCTGTCCAAATACATTTGAGGGAATTTTGTTTTTTTCTATTCTTTTTATTACAAGGTTCTTTTTTCTGTGTACGATGTACAACGCAGATGGTTTAATATCGAGAGATGAAATATTTCGAATCCTTCGTTTAAGCTCAGAAAAAGTTTGAATATTAATATTTCTTCATTAAGCACATTGTAGCAAGCAAATGATGAAGACGCTGAGGATATTGTTCGCGAACTTACAGAGTACAGCTTCCGCAAACTGGTTCGCACTGACAAGAACTATATTTTGTAGGATTACGACCATGATGCAAAAGTCACTTTCGATGATTTCAAGAATGCCTCTCGTCCAGACAACATGCTACTTTAATTACGAGGCCAGTGTCTACGAAATACTGTGGTACAAATCCTTCTTTGTATTTCTACCCTCTTATTTCAGACCCATGATGCTTTCATATCGAAGGTTTTATCAAAGTCAAGAAAAAAGTAATGCCTTTTTTCCCCTCGGATTCATATTGATTGCACACGGGAAAAAAGATGCACCGGAAAATAATAGCAATTATGGTGTGACCATCATTAAACGCACGAAAAAACACATCACACACATATATATGCTATCAAATGCTATTTCGAGTAGAGATTTGCATTTCTTAAATTTGTTCATCGAGGTTAGAGGAAAATTTTCTGACGCGTTGATCCAATATTTTTTTTTGTGAGTGGCTGGATGAAGTGGTGCCTGCAATAAACTGTGTTTGTGAACTAAAACACATGCGTCAAAAGATAGGGAACGAGGGCAAGCCAGGCAGAACACATGTAAGCCACCGATTTTAGGACGTGATTCTGAAAACTTGAAAATTCCGGTTGATGTGGTTGAGATGCAACGCAAAAAGGTTGATTAAAAGGCTGAGACAGAGTTGTATTAGGATACATACGAATAAGTCTAAAGAGCAAGGGTGTTAAAAGGAAAGGGGGAATTGAGCCATTATAAAGAGCAGTGTTTCTCAATCTGTTTGTCGCGACACACCAGTTTGTCGCAAGAGATTCGCAGGTATGTCTCGAAATTTTTGAAAAATATGCAACAATGCTCGGATGCAATTGATTCTTATTTTAAAATCGCTGCTTTACCACATCGAGGTTCGCTGGTTGTCAAAAGGAAAAGTTTTGAAGCGTGTCGTTAATCTCAAAGTAGAAGTAATATCATTCTTGGAAGGCGAGGGAACAAATTTTGGATTCGATCTTCGGGACGAGATTTGCTATCCCAAAGTTCAGTTTCTCTCTGATCTGTTCGACAAACTGAATTTGCTCAACTTAAGTCTCCAATGACCATCAGAAAACATTATCCCATCGACATGCAAACTAAAATCGTTTTATGATAAACTTGCGCTAGTGAACACCAAAGTTTCGAACGGTATTTTTGAATGCTTTCCTTCCGTAAACGAATCTTAGTTGAAGAGCAAACTCGCTGATGAAATCATGTCCACACTGACTAGTCTTCAATTAGCAAATCACTATTATTTTCAATCACTTTCCTTTGACGAATATGACTGGGTGATCAACCCGTTTGGAAGCAACGATACATCAAATCTTTCGTGTAAAGAGGCATAAGAGCTGATCGAGTTGAAAAATGACACATTCCATCGACTGGGATTCGCCGAAAAACTTTTGGACGAATGTTGGCTCTCCCTGAATTAGTTGTTTCGAGCTCTAAGTTTGAAAGCAGTCAAGATCATTTTGCCGTTCGCGTCTTCATGGTTTTGTGAATTCGGATTTTTAGCTTTGACTGAAATCAAATCAAAAAAGAGAGCGCGACTTCTTCGACTTGAAGACGAAATGCGTGTTTTTTGTCAACATTAGAGCCACGTTTCAACCTTATATGCTCTCGAAAGCAAGCCGACCCATCGCTTAACAAAAATGTTGTTCTATTACTTAAGGTGTGTCGCGAAACGTTTTAGCTATTCCAAGTGTGTCGCAACAGAAAAAAGTTTGAGAAACACTGATAAAGAGCGTAGCAGGACAGAAAGTAAAGTGGAACCAGGCGTAGGAGTAAACTGTAAAAATCACTTCAATGTAAACCGTAAAACGATCGCGGTGTCCGTTTTTGGGTAGCAGTACTCGGGCGAAGGACACTAAAAAAAAATATATCTCAGAGAAATAACAAACACCTCTACTGATGAGATGTGGTATCTAACTAAAGAAAACTTAGAGACTAAGAAAAAAGACTTCAAGCGCAAACATCAGACTAAGAAAAGAAACTTAAAGCCAAAACATTAGACTGAGAAGAGAAACTTGAAGCCAAAACATCAGACTGAGGAGAGAGACTTAAAGCTAAAACATTAGTTTGAGAAGAGAGACTTTAAGCCCAAACATCAGACTAAAAAGAAAGACTTCGAGCGCAAACATCAGACTGAGAAGAGAGACTTCAAGCTCAAACATCACACTGAGAAAATAAACTTTAAGCCCGAACATCAGACTGAGAAGAGAGACTTGAAGACCAAACAGAAGACTGAGAAGAGAGACTTTAAGCCGAAACATCAGACTGAGAAGAAAGACTTGAACCCAAACATCAGACTGAGAAAAGAGACTTAAAGCCCGAACATAAGATTGAGGAGAGAGATTTCAAGCCCGAACATAAAAATGAGGAGAGAGACTTGAAGCTAAAACAGCAGACTGAGAAGAGAGACTTGAAGAAAAAACATCAGTTTGAGAAGAGAGACTTGAAGCCCAAACAGAAGACTGAGAAGATAGACATGAAGCCGAAACATCAGACTAAGAAGAGAGACTTCAAGCCCAAACATCAGACTGAGAAAAGAGACTTAAAGCCCGATCATAAGACTGAGGAGAGAGACTTTAAGCCCAAACATTACACTGAGAAAATAGACTTTAAGCCCGAACAACAGACTGAGAAGAGACACTTGAAGCGCAAACATCAAACTGAGAAGAGAGACTTAAAGCCCAAACTGTGGCCCTCATGCTGAAAATGAAACAAATACATACTCAATAGTGCCGCTCGGATAGCTGTTCTAAAACCAAAGGTTGCGATTAAATGCGGTTCATCGAACTCTTGGCGAAGAGTGAGGCACGCCGCAAAATCGCCGTTTGAACTTGCCTCAGTCGTCCCGACCAGCGCGTCCACTGATTATTCTACGGAGAGGCCCAGGTCTAGAACGTTTTCCCATTGGTTCCATAGGCTAGCATCCATCTTGCATTCAATCATTTTTCGCAGTCTCTCTTTTCCATGTTTCCGGAAATTGTTCTCCGTAACAATCCTGGGCAGTTCAAAGTTTGCGTTTTCAATCGTCAACTGCGGAACGGCGCAAGTTGGTTCTTGTGGGCGGGGAAAATCGGGGAGAGTCACCTTGCACGTGATAGGGGCTAGGGGTAACAGAGTAAGGGGAACAATGTCGTGGGTTTGTAAAATGGGTATTCCGGGTCTGTACTTGTTCATCAAAAGGGACATACGGAGAGCATTCTTTGTTCTGCCTCATAGCTTGCATTTCTATGCGAAGCTTCTTCATCTCAATCGCAATGTCTCGCACAGTCTCTGTCGTAGGCGTTTCTCCATCTTCTTCAATATCTTCACGGAAAGATACCGTTCGACCTTTTGTCGTCGACTTCTTCGTAGACTCGGTTATCACTGGCAGGACCTTCATGTTCTCAAGGTAATGTAAAAAGGATTTATAAAGGCCGAAAACACACCGTACGTAGCACGTCGATGTGATTCAGCACGGCTCAAGTTCGTTAAAACAAAAACCCATTAATCGACATTAAAAACGACAATTTCCAAAAAGTGATTGGAATTCCTGTGAAAGTTTATTAATCAACGTTATTCTGAATTAAATAAGACAGTTTTCTTCCTCAATAACACGTTTAAGATGGGAAAATGTTCTTTTAGTTCCTGTTTCACCTTCTCTGGTGATACTTAAAATCGGGATAATAGGGCATGACAGATTTGCGATATGCCGCCGTTCTTGTTGGTATTGAACGGTATAGTCTACGCATTGGTTCAACAGACGAACATTGAGATAGACTGGGATCGAGGGGGTATAAGGGGTCACTTAAAATACGAGCAGCGATTAGTGAACAATTATTGAAGTGGCGTTGAACGATGATTTCTTGAATACCGAGAATAGACAGACCACTAGAAAACGAGATTATTTTAAAAAAGTCAATAAAGGTTCAAAAGTCTGAACATTAAAGACGGGGGAATTATTTGAGAACAATATTTAATAAGGGGAATTATACAGGCATGGACAAATGTTTTTATGCGGCTAGAGCTTAAGCAAAGTCTCCTGAACCGACGAACGAGGAAGCAGAGTCCAAGGCATTTAACGAAGACGGCATTCACATGATCACTCCATGATAAACGACTGTTAAAAATAACGCAAAGGAATTTAGATTTTGAACTCGAAGCGAAATTATGGAGTAAAGGGATTTCGGTAGTAAAAAACAGCGGGTGTAAGGGAAAATGTTATATGTATGCATTTTGATGCAAAAGACTATTCTCTGAACACCACTCGAGTACGTCGGTGACTGACTGCCTGAGCTGTTGAGAATCACCATCCGTGTTGCGAGCATGGCAAAAGGTCAAGTCTTTCGCGTTTTTTTTCGTGCCACATCAGTTTGAGAAGAGAGACTTGAAGCTCAAACAGAAGACTGAGAAGAAAGACATGAAGCCAAAACATCAGACTAAGAAGAGAGACTTCAAGCCCAAACATCAGACTGAGAAAAGAGACTTAAAGCCCGAACATAAGACTGAGAAGAGAGACTTGAAGCTCAAACATCACACTGAGAAAATAGACTTTAAGCCCGAACATCAGACTGAGAAGAGAGACTTAAAGCCCAAACAGAAGACTGAGAAGAGAGACTTTAAGCCGAAACATCAGACTGAGAAGAAAGACTTGAAGCCCAAACATCAGACTTAGAAAAGAGACTTAAAGCCCGAACATAAGATTAAGAAGAGAGACTAGAAGCTAACACATCAGACTGAGAAAAGAGACTTAAAGCCCGAACATAAGACTGAGGAGAGAGACTTGAAGCTTAAACATCAGATTGAGAAGAGAGACTTGAAGCCCAAACATCAGTTTCAGAAGAGAGACTCTAAAGCCCAAACAGAAGACTGAGAAGAGAGACTTTAAGCCCAAACATCAGACTGAGAAGAAAGACTTGAAGCCCAAACATCAGACTGAGAAAAGAGACTTAAAACCCGAACATAAGATTGAGAAGAGAGACTTAAAGCTTAAACATCAGTTTGAGAAGAGAGACTTTAAGCCCAAACATCAGACTGAGAAGAAAGACTTCAAGCGCAAACATCAGACTGAGAAGAGAGACTTCAAGCTCAAACATCACACTGAGAAAATAGACTTTAAGCCCGAACATAAGACTGAGAAGAGAGACTTAAAGCCCAAACAGAAGACTGAGAAGAGAGACTTTAAGCCGAAACATCAGACTGAGAAGAAAGACTTGAAGCCCAAACATCAGACTGAGAAAAGAGACTTAAAGCCCGAACATAAGATTGAGAAGAGAGACTTAAAGCTTAAACATCAGTTTGAGAAGAGAGACTTTAAGCCCAAACATCAGACTGAGAAGAAAGACTTCAAGCGCAAACATCAGACTGAGAAGAGAGACTTCAAGCTCAAACATCACACTGAGAAAATAAACTTTAAGCCCGAACATAAGACTGAGAAGAGAGACTTAAAGCCCAAACAGAAGACTGAGAAGAGAGACTTTAAGCCGAAACATCAGACTGAGAAGAAAGACTTGAAGCCCAAACATCAGACTGAGAAAAGAGACTTAAAACCCGAACATAAGATTGAGAAGAGAGACTTGAAGCTTAAACATCAGTTTGAGAAGAGAGACTTTAAGCCCAAACATAAGATTGAGAAGAGAGACTTGAAGCCCAAACATCAGACTGAGAAGAGAGACTTGAAGCCTAAACATCAGACTGAGAAAAGAGACTTAAAGCCCGAACATAAGACTGAGGAGAGAGACTTGAAGCTTAAACATCAGACTTGAGAAGAGAGACTTGAAGCCCAAACATCAGATCTGAGAAGAGAGACTTGAAGCCCAAACAGAAGACTGAGAAGAGAGACTTGAAGCCCAAACATCAGACTGAGAAGAGAGACTTGAAGCCCAAACAACAGACTGAGAAGAGAGACTTGAAGCCCAAACATCAGACTGAGAAGAAAGACTTGAAGCCCAAACATCAGACTGAGAAGAGAGACTTAAAGCCCGAACATAAGACTGAGAAGAGAGACTTGAAGCCCAAACAGAAGACTGAGAAGAGAGACTTAAAGCCCAAACATCAGACTGAGAAGAAAGACTTAAAGCCCAAACATCAGACTGAGAAGAGAGACTTTAAGCCCGAACATCAGACTGAGAAGAGAGACTTGAAGCCCAAACATCAGACTGAGAAGAGAGACTTGAAGCCCAAACATCAGATTGAGAAGAGAGACTTGAAGCCCAAACATCAGACTGAGAAGAAAGACTTGAAGCGCAAACATCAGACTGAGAAGAGAGACTTAAAGCCCAAACATCAGACTGAGAAAAGAGACTTAAAGCCCGAACATAAGACTGAGAAGAGAGACTTGAAGCCCAAACATCAGACTGAGAAGAGAGACTTGAAGCCCAAACATAAGACTGAGAAGAGAGACTTGAAGCCCAAACATCAGACTGAGAAGAGAGACTTGAAGCCCAAACATCAGACTGAGAAGAGAGACTTTAAGCCCAAACATCAGACTGAGAAGATAGACTTTAAGCCCAAACATCAGACTGAGAAGAAAGACTTGAAGCCCAAACATCAGACTGAGAAAAGAGACTTAAAGCCCGAACATAAGATTGAGAAGAGAGACTTGAAGCCCAAACATCAGACTGAGAAGAGAGACTTTAAGCCCAAACATCAGACTGAGAAGAGAGACTTAAAGCCCGAACATAAGACTGAGGAGAGAGACTTAAAGCTTAAACATCAGATTGAGAAGAGAGACTTGAAGCCCAAACATCAGTTTCAGAAGAGAGCCCTAAAGCCCAAACAGAAGACTGAGAAGAGAGACTTTAAGCCCAAACATCAGACTGAGAAGAAAGACTTGAAGCCCAAACATCAGACTGAGAAAAGAGACTTAAAACCCGAACATAAGATTGAGAAGAGAGACTGTAAGCTTAAACATCAGTTTGAGAAGAGAGACTTTAAGCCCAAACATCAGACTGAAAAGAAAGACTTCGAGCGCAAACATCAGACTGAGAAGAGAGACTTCAAGCTCAAACATCACACTGAGAAAATAAACTTTGGGCCCGAACATCAGACTGAGAAGAGAGACTTGAAGCCCAAACATCAGATTCAGAAGAGAGCCCTAAAGCCCAAACAGAAGACTGAGAAGAGAGACTTTAAGCCCAAACATCAGACTGAGAAGAAAGACTTGAAGCCCAAACATCAGACTGAGAAAAGAGACTTAAAACCCGAACATAAGATTGAGAAGAGAGACTTGAAGCCTAAACATCAGTTTGAGAAGAGAGACTTTAAGCCCAAACATCAGACTGAGAAGAAAGACTTCGAGCGCAAACATCAGACTGAGAAGAGAGACTTGAAGCCCAAACATCAGACTGAGAAATGAGACTTAAAGCCCAAACATAAGATTAAGAAGAGAGATTTGAAGCCAAAACATCAGTTTGAGAAGAGAGACTTTAAGCCCAAACATCAGACTGAGAAGAAAGACTTCGAGCGCAAACATCAGACTGAGAAGAGAGACTTTAAGCCCGAACATCAGACTGAGAAGAGAGACTTGAAGCCCAAACAGAAGACTGAGAAGAGAGACTTGAAGCCCAAACATCAGACTGAGAAAAGAGACTTAAAGCCCGAACATAAGATTGAGGAGAGAGACTAGAATCTTAAACATCAGACTTAGAAGAGAGACTTAAAACCCTAAACATCAGACTGAGAAAAGAGACTTAAAGCCCGAACATAAGACTGAGGAGAGAGACTTGAAGCTTAAACATCAGATTGAGAAGAGAGACTTGAAGCCCAAACATCAGTTTCAGAAGAGAGCCCTAAAGCCCAAACAGAAGACTGAGAAGAGAGACTTTAAGCCCAAACATCAGACTGAGAAGAAAGACTTGAAGCCCAAACATCAGACTGAGAAAAGAGACTTAAAGCCCGAACATAAGATTGAGAAGAGAGACTTGAAGCTCAAACATCAGTTTGAGAAGAGAGACTTTAAGCCCAAACATCAGACTGAGAAGAAAGACTTCGAAGCCCAAACATCAGACTGAGAAGAGAGACTTCAAGCTCAAACATCAGACTGAGAAAAGAGACTTTAAGCCCGAACATCAGACTGAGAAGAGAGACTTGAAGCCCAAACATCAGTTTCAGAAGAGAGCCCTAAAGCCCAAACAGAAGACTGAGAAGAGAGACTTTAAGCCCAAACATCAGACTGAGAAGAAAGACTTGAAGCCCAAACATCAGACTGAGAAAAGAGACTTAAAGCCCGAACATCAGATTGAGAAGAGAGACTTGAAGCCCAAACATCAGATTGAGAAGAGAGACTTAAAGCCCAAACATTACAGACTTGAGAAGAGAGACTTAAAACCCTAAACATCAGACTGAGAAAAGAGACTTAAAGCCCGAACATAAGACTGAGGAGAGAGACTTGAAGCTTAAACATCAGATTGAGAAGAGAGACTTGAAGCCCAAACATCAGTTTCAGAAGAGAGCCCTAAAGCCCAAACAGAAGACTGAGAAGAGAGACTTTAAGCCCAAACATCAGACTGAGAAGAAAGACTTCGAGCGCAAACATCAGACTGAGAAGAGAGACTTGAAGCCCAAACATCAGACTGAGAAACGAGACTTAAAGCCCGAACATAAGATTAAGAAGAGAGACTTGAAACCCAAACATCAGTTTGAGAAGAGAGACTTTAAGCCCAAACATCAGACTGAGAAGAAAGACTTCGAGCGCAAACATCAGACTGAGAAGAGAGACTTTAAGCCCAAACATCAGATTGAGAAGAGAGACTTGAAGCCCAAACATCAGTTTCGAGAAGAGAGACCTAAAGCCCAAACAGAAGACTGAGAAGAGAGACTTTAAGCCCAAACATCAGACTGAGAAGAGAGACTTGAAACCCTAAACATCAGACTGAGAAAAGAGACTTAAAGCCCGAACATAAGACTGAGAAGAGAGACTTAAAGCCCAGAACATAAGATTGAGAGAGAGAGACTTAGAATGCTTAAACATCAGACTGAGAAGAGAGACTTAAAACCCTAAACATCAGACTGAGAAAAGAGACTTAAAGCCCGAACATAAGACTGAGGAGAGAGACTTGAAGCTTAAACATCAGATTGAGAAGAGAGACTTGAAGCCCAAACATCAGTTTCAGAAGAGAGCCCTAAAGCCCAAACAGAAGACTGAGAAGAGAGACTTAAAGCCCGAACATAAGATTAAGAAGAGAGACTTGAAACCCAAACATCAATTTGAGAAGAGAGACTTTAAGCCCAAACATCAGACTGAGAAGAAAGACTTCGAGCGCAAACATCAGACTGAGAAGAGAGACTTTAAGCCCAAACATCAGATTGAGAAGAGAGACTTGAAGCCCAAACATCAGTTTCAGAAGAGAGCCTTAAAGCCCAAACAGAAGACTGAGAAGAAAGACTTTAAGCCCAAACATCAGACTGAGAAGAGAGACTTGAAACCCAAACATCAGACTGAGAAAAGAGACTTAAAGCCCGAACATAAGACTGAGAAGAGAGACTTGAAGCTTAAACATCAGATTGAGAAGAGAGACTTGAAGCCCAAACATCAGACTCAGAAGAGAGCCTTAAAGCCCAAACAGAAGATTGAGGAGAGAGACTAGAATCTTAAACATCAGACTTAGAAGAGAGACTTAAAACCCTAAACATCAGACTGAGAAAAGAGACTTAAAGCCCGAACATAAGACTGAGAAGAGAGACTTGAAGCCCAAACATCAGTTTCAGAAGAGAGACTCTAAAGCCCAAACAGAAGACTGAGAAGAGAGACTTTAAGCCCAAACATCAGACTGAGAAGAAAGACTTCGAGCGCAAACATCAGACTGAGTAGAGAGACTTGAAGCCCAAACATCAGACTGAGAAACGAGACTTAAAGCCCGAACATAAGATTAAGAAGAGAGACTTGAAACCCAAACATCAGTTTGAGAAGAGAGACTTTAAGCCCAAACATCAGACTGAGAAGAAAGACTTCGAGCGCAAACATCAGACTGAGAAGAGAGACTTTAAGCCCAAACATCAGATTGAGAAGAGAGACTTGAAGCCCAAACATCAGTTTCAGAAGAGAGACTTAAAGCCCAAACAGAAGACTGAGAAGAAAGACTTTAAGCCCAAACATCAGACTGAGAAGAGAGACTTAAAGCCCTAAACATCAGACTGAGAAAAGAGACTTAAAGCCCGAACATAAGACTGAGGAGAGAGACTTGAAGCTTAAACATCAGATTGAGAAGAGAGACTTTAAGCCGAAACATCAGTTTCAGAAGAGAGACTTAAAGCCCAAACAGAAGACTGAGAAGAGAGCCTTGAAGCCCAAACAGAAGACTGAGAAGATAGACTTAACGCCCAAACATCAGACTGAGAAGAGAAACTTGAAGCCAAAACATCAGACTGAGGAGAGAGACTTTGAGCCCAAACATACTAGACTGAGAAGAGAGTCTTGAAGCCCAAACCGAAGACTGAGAAGAGAGACTTTAAGCCCAAACATCAGACTGAGAAGAAAGACTTGAAGCCCAAACATCAGACTGAGAAACGAGACTTAAAGCCCGAACATAAGATTGAGAAGAGAGACTTGAAGCCCAAACATCAGTTTGAGAAGAGAGACTTTAAGCCCAAACATCAGACTGAGAAGAAAGACTTCGAGCGCAAACATCAGACTGAGAAGAGAGACTTGAAGCCCAAACATCAGACTGAGAAACGAGACTTAAAGCCCGAACATAAGATTAAGAAGAGAGACTTGAAACCCAAACATCAGTTTCAGAAGAGAGCCCTTAAGCCCAAACAGAAGACTGAGAAGAGAGACTTTAAGCCCAAACATCAGACTGAGAAGAGAGACTTGAAGCCCAAACAGCAGACTGAGAAGAGAGACTTTAAGCCCAAACATCAGACTGAGAAGAAAGACTTGAAGCCCAAACATCAGACTGAGAAACGAGACTTAAAGCCCGAACATAAGATTGAGAAGAGAGACTTGAAGCCCAAACATCAGTTTGAGAAGAGAGACTTTAAGCCCAAACATCAGACTGAGAAGAAAGACTTCGAGCGCAAACATCAGACTGAGAAGAGAGACTTGAAGCCCAAACATCAGACTGAGAAAAGAGACTTAAAACCCGAACATAAGATTGAGAAGAGAGACTTGAAGCCCAAACATCAGTTTGAGAAGAGAGACTTTAAGCCCAAACATCAGACTGAGAAGAGAGACTTCAAGCCCAAACATCAGACTGAGAAAGAGACTTGAGCCAAACATCAGACTGAGAAGAGAGACTTGAAGCCCAAACATCAGACTGAGAAAAGAGACTTAAAGCCCGAACATAAGATTGAGAAGAGAGACTTAAAGCTTAAACATTAGTTTGAGAAGAGAGACTTTAAGCCCAAACATCAGACTGAGAAAAGAGACTTAAAGCCCGAACATAAGATTTAGGAGAGAGACTAGAATCTTTAACATCAGACTTAGAAGAGAGACTTTAAACCCTAAACATCAGACTGAGAAAAGAGACTTAAAGCCCGAACATAAGACTGAGGAGAGAGACTTGAAGCTTAAACATCAGATTGAGAAGAGAGACTTGAAGCCCAAACATCAGTTTCAGAAGAGAGCCTTAAAGCCCAAACAGAAGACTGAGAAGAGAGACTTTAAGCCCAAACATCAGACTGAGAAGAAAGACTTGAAGCCCAAACATCAGACTGAGAAAAGAGACTTAAAGCCCGAACATAAGATTGAGAAGAGAGACTTAAAGCCCAAACATCAGTTTGAGAAGAGAGACTTTAAGCCCAAACATCAGACTGAGAAGAAAGACTTCGAGCCCAAACATCAGACTGAGAAGAGAGACTTGAAGCCCAAACATCAGACTGAGAAGAGAGACTTGAAGCCCAAACAGAAGACTGAGAAGAGAGACTTGAAGCCCAAACATCAGACTGAGAAGAGAGACTTGAAGCCCAAACATCAGACTGAGAAGAGAGACTTGAAGCCCAAACATCAGATTGAGAAGAGAGACTTGAAGCCCAAACATCAGACTGAGAAGAGAGACTTTAAGCCCAAACATCAGACTGAGAAGAAAGACTTCGAGCGCAAACATCAGACTGAGAAGAGAGACTTGAAGCCCAAACATCAGACTGAGAAACGAGACTTAAAGCCCGAACATAAGATTAAGAAGAGAGACTTGAAACCCAAACATCAGTTTCAGAAGAGAGCCCTTAAGCCCAAACAGAAGACTGAGAAGAGAGACTTTAAGCCCAAACATCAGACTGAGAAGAAAGACTTGAAGCCCAAACATCAGACTGAGAAAAGAGACTTAAAACCCGAACATAAGATTGAGAAGAGAGACTTAAAGCTTAAACATCAGTTTGAGAAGAGAGACTTTAAGCCCAAACATCAGACTGAGAAAAGAGACTTACAGCCCGAACATAAGATTTAGGAGAGAGACTAGAATCTTTAACATCAGACTTAGAAGAGAGACTTTAAACCCTAAACATCAGACTGAGAAAAGAGACTTAAAGCCCGAACATAAGACTGAAGAGAGAGACTTGAAGCTTAAACATCAGATTGAGAAGAGAGACTTGAAGCCCAAACATCAGTTTCAGAAGAGAGCCCTAAAGCCCAAACAGAAGACTGAGAAGAGAGACTTTAAGCCCAAACATCAGACTGAGAAGAGAGACTTGAAGCCCAAACATCAGACTGAGAAAAGAGACTTAAAGCCCGAACATAAGATTGAGAAGAGAGACTTGAAGCCCAAACATCAGACTGAGAAGAGAGACTTTAAGCCCAAACATCAGACTGAGAAGAGAGACTTGAAGCCGAAACATCAGTTTCAGAAGAGAGCCCTAAAGCCCAAACAGAAGACTGAGAAGAGAGACTTGAAGCCCAAACATCAGACTGAGAAGATAGACTTAAAGCCCAAACATCAGACTGAGAAGAGAGACTTGAAGCCCAAACATCAGACTGAGAAGAGAGATTTGAAGCCCAAACATCAGACTGAGAAGAGAGACTTTAAGCCCAAACATCAGACTGAGAAGAAAGACTTCGAGCGCAAACATCAGACTGAGAAGAGAGACTTGAAGCCCAAACATCAGACTGAGAAACGAGACTTAAAGCCCGAACATAAGATTAAGAAGAGAGACTTGAAACCCAAACATCAGTTTCAGAAGAGAGCCCTTAAGCCCAAACAGAAGACTGAGAAGAGAGACTTTAAGCCCAAACATCAGACTGAGAAGAAAGACTTGAAGCCCAAACATCAGACTGAGAAAAGAGACTTAAAACCCGAACATAAGATTGAGAAGAGAGACTTAAAGCTTAAACATCAGTTTGAGAAGAGAGACTTTAAGCCCAAACATCAGACTGAGAAAAGAGACTTACAGCCCGAACATAAGATTTAGGAGAGAGACTAGAATCTTTAACATCAGACTTAGAAGAGAGACTTTAAACCCTAAACATCAGACTGAGAAAAGAGACTTAAAGCCCGAACATAAGACTGAAGAGAGAGACTTGAAGCTTAAACATCAGATTGAGAAGAGAGACTTGAAGCCCAAACATCAGTTTCAGAAGAGAGCCCTAAAGCCCAAACAGAAGACTGAGAAGAGAGACTTTAAGCCCAAACATCAGACTGAGAAGAAAGACTTGAAGCCCAAACATCAGACTGAGAAAAGAGACTTAAAACCCGAACATAAGATTGAGAAGAGAGACTTGAAGCTCAAACATCAGTTTGAGAAGAGAGACTTTAAGCCCAAACATCAGACTGAGAAGAAAGACTTCGAGCGCAAACATCAGACTGAGAAGAGAGACTTGAAGCCCAAACATCAGACTGAGAAACGAGACTTAAAGCCCGAACATAAGATTAAGAAGAGAGACTTGAAGCTCAAACATCAGTTTGAGAAGAGAGACTTTAAGCCCAAACATCAGACTGAGAAGAAAGACTTCGAGCGCAAACATCAGACTGAGAAGAGAGACTTGAAGCCCAAACATCAGACTGAGAAACGAGACTTAAAGCCCGAACATAAGATTAAGAAGAGAGACTTGAAACTCAAACATCAGTTTGAGAAGAGAGACTTAAAGCCCAAACAGAAGACTGAGAAGAAAGACTTTAAGCCCAAACATCAGACTGAGAAGAAAGACTTGAAGCCCAAACATTAGACTGAGAAAAGAGACTTAAAGCCCGAACATAAGATTGAGGAGAGAGACTTAAATCTTAAACATCAGACTTAGAAGAGAGACTTTAAACCCTAAACATCAGACTGAGAAAAGAGACTTAAAGCCCGAACATAAGACTGAGGAGAGAGACTTGAAGCTTTAACATCAGATTGAGAAGAGAGACTTGAAGCCCAAACAGAAGACTGAGAAGAGAGACTTTAAGCCCAAACATCAGACTGAGAAGAAAGACTTGAAGCCCAAACATTAGACTGAGAAAAGAGACTTAAAGCCCGAACATAAGATTGAGGAGAGAGACTAAAATCTTAAACATCAGACTTAGAAGAGAGACTTTAAACCCTAAACATCAGACTGAGAAAAGAGACTTAAAGCCCGAACATAAGACTGAGGAGAGAGACTTGAAGCTTTAACATCAGATTGAGAAGAGAGACTTGAAGCCCAAACATCAGTTTCAGAAGAGAGCCTTAAAGCCCAAACAGAAGACTGAGAAGAGAGACTTTAAGCCCAAACATCAGACTGAGAAGAAAGACTTGAAGCCCAAACATCAGACCGAGAAAAGTGACTAAAAACCCGAACATAAGATTGAGAAGAGAGACTTAAAGCTCAAACATCACACTGAGAAAATAAACTTTAAGCCCGAACATCAGACTGCGAAGAGAGACTTGAAGCCAAAACAGAAGTCTGGGAAGGGAGACTTTAAGCCGAAACATCAAACGGAGAAGAAAGACTTGAAGCCCAAACATCAGACTGAGAAAAGAGACTTAAAGCCCGAACATAAGATTGAGGAAAGAGACTATAAGCTTACACATTAGACTGAGAAGAGAGACTTAAAACCCTAAACATTAGACTGAGAAAAGAGACTTAATGCCCGAACATAAGACTGAGGAGAGAGACTTGAAGCTTAAACATCAGACTTAGAAGAAAGACTTGAAGCCCAAACATCAGACTGAGAAGAAAGACTTGAAGCCCAAACATCAGACTGAGAAGAGAGATTTGAAGCCCAAACATCAGTTTCAGAAGAGAGCCCTTAAGCCCAAACAGAAGACTGAGAAGAGAGACTTCAAGCCCAAACATCAGACTGAGAAGAAAGACTTGAAGCCCAAACATCAGACTGAGAAGAAAGACTTGAAGCCCAAACATCAGACTGAGAAAAGAGACTTAAAGCCCGAACATAAGATTGAGGAGAGAGACTAAAATCTTAAACATCAGACTTAGAAGAGAGACTTTAAACCCTAAACATCAGACTGAGAAAAGAGACTTAAAGCCCGAACATAAGACTGAGGAGAGAGACTTGAAGCTTTAACATCAGATTGAGAAGAGAGACTTGAAGCCCAAACATCAGTTTCAGAAGAGAGCCTTAAAGCCCAAACAGAAGACTGAGAAGAGAGACTTTAAGCCCAAACATCAGACTGAGAAGAAAGACTTGAAGCCCAAACATCAGACTGAGAAAAGAGACTTAAAACCCGAACATAAGATTGAGAAGAGAGACTTAAAGCTCAAACATCAGACTGAGAAAATAAACTTTAAGCCCGAACATCAGACTGAGAAGAGAGACTTGAAGCCCAAACAGAAGACTGAGAAGAGAGACTTTAAGCCCAAACATCAGACTGAGAAGAAAGACTTGAAGCCCAAACATCAGACTGAGAAAAGAGACTTAAAGCCCGAACATAAGATTGAGGAGAGAGACTTGAAGCTTAAACATCAGACTGAGAAGAGAGACTTAAAACCCTAAACATCAGACTGAGAAAAGAGACTTAATGCCCGAACATAAGACTGAGGAGAGAGACTTGAAGCTTAAACATCAGACTGAGAAGAGAGACTTGAAGCCCAAACATCAGACTGAGAAGAGAGACTTGAAGCCCAAACATCAGATTGAGAAGAGAGACTTGAAGCCCAAACATCAGTTTCAGAAGAGAGCCCTTAAGCCCAAACAGAAGACTGAGAAGAGAGACTTTAAGCCCAAACATCAGACTGAGAAGAAAGACTTGAAGCCCAAACATCAGACTGAGAAAAGAGACTTAAAGCCCGAACATAAGATTGAGAAGAGAGACTTAAAGCTTAAACATCAGTTTGAGAAGAGAGACTTTAAGCCCAAACATCAGACTGAGAAAAGAGACTTAAAGCCCGAACATAAGATTGAGGAGAGAGACTAGAATCTTTAACATCAGACTTAGAAGAGAGACTTTAAACCCTAAACATCAGACTGAGAAAAGAGACTTAAAGCCCGAACATAAGACTGAGGAGAGAGACTTGAAGCTTAAACATCAGATTGAGAAGAGAGACTTGAAGCCCAAACATCAGTTTCAGAAGAGAGCCCTAAAGCCCAAACAGAAGACTGAGAAGAGAGACTTTAAGCCCAAACATCAGACTGAGAAGAAAGACTTGAAGCCCAAACATCAGACTGAGAAAAGAGACTTAAAACCCGAACATAAGATTGAGAAGAGAGACTTGAAGCTCAAACATCAGTTTGAGAAGAGAGACTTTAAGCCCAAACATCAGACTGAGAAGAAAGACTTCGAGCGCAAACATCAGACTGAGAAGAGAGACTTGAAGCCCAAACATCAGACTGAGAAACGAGACTTAAAGCCCGAACATAAGATTAAGAAGAGAGACTTGAAACTCAAACATCAGTTTGAGAAGAGAGACTTTAAGCCCAAACATCAGACTGAGAAGAGAGACTTGAAGCCCAAACATAAGACTGAGAAGAAAGACTTTAAGCCCAAACATCAGACTGAGAAGAAAGACTTGAAGCCCAAACATCAGACTGAGAAAAGAGACTTAAAGCCCGAACATAAGATTGAGGAGAGAGACTTAAATCTTAAACATCAGACTTAGAAGAGAGACTTTAAACCCTAAACATCAGACTGAGAAAAGAGACTTAAAGCCCGAACATAAGACTGAGAAGAGAGACTTGAAGCTCAAACATCAGATTGAGAAGAGAGACTTGAAGCCCAAACATAAGACTGAGAAGAGAGACTTTAAGCCCAAACATCAGACTGAGAAGAGAGACTTGAAGCCCAAACATCAGACTGAGAAAAGAGACTTAAAGCCCGAACATAAGACTGAGAAGAGAGACTTGAAGCCCAAACATCAGACTGAGAAGAGAGACTTTAAGCCCAAACATCAGACTGAGAAGAGAGACTTTAAGCCCGAACATAAGACTGAGAAGAAAGACTTGAAGCCCAAACATCAGACTGAGAAGAAAGACTTGAAGCCCAAACATCAGACTGAGAAAAGAGACTTAAAGCCCGAACATAAGATTGAGGAGAGAGACTTAAATCTTAAACATCAGACTTAGAAGAGAGACTTTAAACCCTAAACATCAGACTGAGAAAAGAGACTTAAAGCCCGAACATAAGACTGAGGAGAGAGACTTGAAGCTTAAACATCAGATTGAGAAGAGAGACTTGAAGCCCAAACAGAAGACTGAGAAGAGAGACTTTAAGCCCAAACATCAGACTGAGAAGAAAGACTTGAAGCCCAAACATCAGACTGAGAAAAGAGACTTAAAGCCCGAACATAAGATTGAGGAGAGAGACTAGAATCTTAAACATCAGACTTAGAAGAGAGACTTTAAACCCTAAACATCAGACTGAGAAAAGAGACTTAAAGCCCGAACATAAGACTGAGGAGAGAGACTTGAAGCTTAAACATCAGATTGAGAAGAGAGACTTGAAGCCCAAACATCAGTTTCAGAAGAGAGCCTTAAAGCCCAAACAGAAGACTGAGAAGAGAGACTTTAAGCCCAAACATCAGACTGAGAAGAAAGACTTGAAGCCCAAACATCAGACTGAGAAAAGTGACTTAAAACCCGAACATAAGATTGAGAAGAGAGACTTAAAGCTCAAACATCACACTGAGAAAATAAACTTTAAGCCCGAACATCAGACTGCGAAGAGAGACTTGAAGCCAAAACAGAAGACTGGGAAGGGAGACTTTAAGCCGAAACATCAGACTGAGAAGAAAGACTTGAAGCCCAAACATCAGACTGAGAAAAGAGACTTAAAGCCCGAACATAAGATTGAGGAGAGAGACTTGAAGCTTAAACATCAGACTGAGAAGAGAGACTTAAAACCCTAAACATCAGACTGAGAAAAGAGACTTAATGCCCGAACATAAGACTGAGAAAAGAGACTTGAAGCCCGAACATCAGACTGAGAAGAGAGACTTGAAGCCCAAACATCAGACTGAGAAGAGAGACTTAAAGCCCAAACATCAGACTGAGAAGAGAGACTTGAAGCCAAAACATCAGACTGAGAAAAGAGACTTAAAGCCCGAACATCAGACTGAGGAGAGAGACTTTAAGCTCAAACATCAGACTGAGAAGAGAGACTTGAAGCCCAAACATCAGACTGAGAAAAGAGACTTCAAGCCCAAACATCAGACTGAGAAAAGAGACTTAAAGCCCGAACATAAGACTGAGGAGAGAGACTTGAAGCTAAAACATCAGACTGAGAAAAGAGACTTGAACGCCCAAACATCAGTTTGAGAAAAGAGACTTGAAGCCCAAACAGAAGACTGAGAAGATAGACATGAAGCCAAAACATCAGACTGAGAAGAAAGACTTGAAGCCTAAACATTAGACTGAGAAAAGAGACTTAAAGCCCGAACATTAAATTGAGGAGAGAGACTTGAAGCTAAAACATCAGACTTAGAAGAGAGACTTAAAGCCCGAACATAAGACTGAGGAGAGAGACTTGAAGCTTAAACATCATACTGAGAAGAGAGACTTGAAGCCCAAACAGAAATCTGAGAAGAAAGACTTCGAGCGCAAACATCAGACTGAGAAGAGAGACTTGGAGCCCAAACATCACACTGAGAAAAGAGACTTTAAGCCCGAACATTAAATTGAGGAGAGAGACTTGAAGCTAAAACATGAGACTTAGAAGAGAGACTTAAAGTTCAAACATCAGACTGAGAAAAGAGACTTTAAGCCCGAACATAAGATTGAGGAGAGAGACTTGAAGCTAAAACATCAGACTGAGAAAAGAGACTTAAAGCCCGAACATAAGACTGAGGAGAGAGACTTTGAGCCCAAACATCACACTGAGAAAATAGACTTGAAGCCCGAACATCAGACTTGAGAGAGAGACTTGAAGCCCAAACATCAGACTGAGAAGAGAGACTTAAAGCCCAAACATCAGACTGAGAAGAAAGACTTGAAGCCCAAACATCAGACTGAGAAAAGAGACTTAAAGCCCGAACATCAGACTGAGAAGAGAGACTTGAAGCCAAAACATCAGACTGAGAAGAGAGACTTGAAGCCCGAAACATCAGGACTGAGAAGAGAGACTTCAAGCCCAAACATCAGACTGAGAAGAGAGACTTAAAGCCCGAACATAAGACTGAGGAGAGAGACTTGAAGCTAAAACATCAGACTGAGAAGAGAGACTTGAAGCCCAAACATCAGACTGAGAAAAGAGACTTGAAGCCCAAACAGAAGACTGAGAAGAGAGACTTGAAGCCAAAACATCAGACTGAGAAGAAAGACTTGAAGCCCAAACATTAGACTGAGAAAAGAGACTTAAAGCCCGAACATAAGATTGAGGAGAGAGACTTAAAGCTCAAACATCAGACTTAGAAGAGAGACTTTAAACCCTAAACATCAGACTGAGAAAAGAGACTTAAAGCCCGAACATAAGACTGAGGAGAGAGACTTGAAGCTCAAACATCAGATTGAGAAGAGAGACTTGAAGCCCAAACAGAAGACTGAGAAGAAAGACTTTAAGCCCAAACATCAGACTGAGAAGAAAGACTTGAAGCCCAAACATCAGACTGAGAAAAGAGACTTAAAGCCCGAACATAAGATTGAGGAGAGAGACTTAAATCTTAAACATCAGACTTAGAAGAGAGACTTTAAACCCTAAACATCAGACTGAGAAAAGAGACTTAAAGCCCGAACATAAGACTGAGGAGAGAGACTTGAAGCTTAAACATCAGATTGAGAAGAGAGACTTGAAGCCCAAACATCAGACTGAGAAGAGAGACTTAAAGCCCAAACATCAGACTGAGAAGAGAGACTTGAAGCCCAAACATCAGACTGAGAAGAGAGACTTGAAGCCCAAACATCAGACTGAGAAGAGAGACTTAAAGCCCGAACATAAGACTGAGAAGAGAGACTTGAAGCCCAAACATCAGACTGAGAAGAGAGACTTAAAGCCCAAACATCAGACTGAGAAAAGAGACTTAAAGCCCGAACATAAGACTGAGGAGAGAGACTTGAAGCTAAAACATCAGACTGAGAAGAGAGACTTGAAGCCCAAACATCAGTTTGAGAAGAGAGACTTGAAGCCCAAACAGAAGACTGAGAAGATAGACATGAAGCCAAAACATCAGACTGAGAAGAAAGACTTGAAGCCCAAACATTAGACTGAGAAAAGAGACTTAAAGCCCGAACATCAGATTGAGGAGAGAGACTTGAAGCCAAAACATCAGACTGAGAAGAGAGACTTAAAGCCCGAACATAAGACTGAGGAGAGAGACTTGAAGCCTAAACATCAGACTGAGAAGAGAGACTTGAAGCCCAAACATCAGACTGAGAAGAAAGACTTCAAGCGCAAACATCAGACTGAGAAGAGAGACTTGAAGCCCAAACATCAGACTGAGAAAAGAGACTTTAAGCCCGAACATAAGACTGAGGAGAGAGACTTGAAGCTAAAACATCAGACTGAGAAGAGAGACTTAAAGCCCAAACATCAGACTGAGAAAAGAGACTTTAAGCCCGAACATAAGATTGAGAAGAGAGACTTGAAGCTAAAACATCAGACTGAGAAAAGAGACTTAAAGCCCGAACATAAGACTGAGGAGAGAGACTTTGAAGCCCAAACATCACACTGAGAAAAGAGACTTTAAGCCCGAACATACAGACTTAAGAAGAGAGACTTGAAGCCCGAACATCAGACTGAGAAGAGAGACTTAAAGCCCAAACATCAGACTGAGAAGAAAGACTTGAAGCCAAAACATCAGACTGAGAAAAGAGACTTAAAGCCCGAACATCAGACTGAGAAGAGAGACTTTAAGCCAAAACATCAGACTGAGAAGCGAGACTTGAAGCCGAAACATAAGACTAAGAAAAGAGACTTCAAGCTCAAACATCAGACTGAGAAAAGAGACTTAAAGCCCGAACATAAGACTGAGGAGAGAGACTTGAAGCTAAAACATCAGACTGAGAAAAGAGGCTTGAACGCCAAACATCAGTTTGAGAAAAGAGACTTGAAGCCCAAACAGAAGACTGAGAAGATAGACATGAAGCCAAAACATCAGACTGAGAAGAAAGACTTGAAGCCTAAACATTAGACTGAGAAAAGAGACTTAAAGCCCGAACATTAAATTGAGGAGAGAGACTTGAAGCTAAAACATCAGACTTAGAAGAGAGACTTAAAGCCCGAACATAAGACTGAGGAGAGAGACTTGAAGCTTAAACATCATACTGAGAAGAGAGACTTGAAGCCCAAACAGAAATCTGAGAAGAAAGACTTCGAGCGCAAACATCAGACTGAGAAAAGAGACTTGAAGCCCAAACATCAGACTGAGAAGAGAGACTTGAAGCTAAAACATGAGACTTAGAAGAGAGACTTAAAGTTCAAACATAAGACTGAGAAAAGAGACTTTAAGCCCGAACATTAAATTGAGGAGAGAGACTTGAAGCTAAAACATCAGACTAAGAAGAGAGACTTTAAGCCCAAACAGAAGACTGAGAAGAGAGACTTCAAGCCCAAACATCAGACTGAGAAAAAAGACTTGAAGCCCAAACATCAGACTGAGAAGAGAGACTTAAAGCCCAAACATCAGACTGAGAAGAGACTTTAAGCCCGAACATCAGACTGAAAGAAGACTTGAAGCCAACAATAGACTGGGAAAGAGACTTGAAGCCCAACATCAGAGACTGAGAAGAAAGACTTCAAGCCCAAACATCAGACTGAGAAAAGAGACTTAAAGCCCGAACATCAGACTGAGAAGAGAGACTTGAAGCCCAAACAGCAGACTGAGAAGAGAGACTTGAAGCCCAAACATCAGACTGAGAGGACAAGCCAACATAGCAGAGAGACTTGAAGCTAAAACACAGACTGAAGAGAGACTTGAAGCCCAAACATCAGACTGAGAAGAGAGACTTAAAGCCCGAACATAAGACTGAGGAGAGAGACTTGAAGCTAAAACATCAGACTGAGAAAAGAGACTTAAAGCCCAAACATCAGATTGAGAAGAGAGACTTGAAGCCCAAACAGAAGACTGAGAAGATAGACATGAAGCCAAAACATCAGACTGAGAAGAAAGACTTGAAGCCTAAACATCAGACTGAGAAAAGAGACTTAAAGCCCAAACATTAAATTGAGGAGAGAGACTTGAAGCTAAAACATCAGACTTAGAAGAGAGACTTAAAGCCCGAACATAAGACTGAGGAGAGAGACTTGAAGCTTAAACATCATACTGAGAAGAAGACTTGAAGCCCAAACATCAGTTTGAGAAGAGAGACTTGAAGCCCAAACAGAAATCTGAGAAGAAAGACTTCGAGCGCAAACATCAGACTGAGAAGAGAGACTTGGAGCCCAAACATCACACTGAGAAAAGAGACTTTAAGCCCGAACATCAGACTGAGAAGAGAGACTTGAAGCCCAAACATCAGACTGAGAAGAGAGACTTAAAGCCCAAACATCAGACTGAGAAGAGAGACTTGAAGCCCGAACATCAGATTGAGAAGAGAGACTTGTAAGCCAAAACATCAAACTGAGAAGAGAGACTTGAAGCCCAAACATCAGACTGAGAAGAGAGACTTTAAGCCAAAACATCAGACTGAGAAGAAAGACTTGAAGCCCAAACATCAGACTGAGAAAAGAGACTTAAGCCCGAACATAAGACTGAGGAGAAGGACTTTGAAGCCCAAACATCACACTGAGAAAAGAGACTTTAAGCCCGAACATCAGACTGAGAAGAGAGACTTGAAGCGCAAACATCAGACTGAGAAGAGAGACTTAAAGCCCAAACATCAGACTGAGAAGAGAGACTTGAAGCCCGAACATCAGACTGAGAAGAGAAACTTGAAGCCCAAACATGAGACTGAGAAGAGAGACTTTAAGCCCAAACATCAGACTGAGAAGAGAGACTTAAAGCCCAAACATCAGACTGAGGAGAGAGACTTGAAGCCCAAACAGCAGACTGAGAAGAGAGACTTGAAGCCCAAACATCAGACTGAGAAGAGAGACTTAAAGCCCAAACAGAAGACTGAGAAGAGAGACTTGAAGCCAAAACATCAGACTGAGAAAAGAGACTTAAAGCCCGAACATAAGACTGAGGAGAGAGACTTGAAGCCTCAAACATCACGACTGAGAAAAGAGACTTAAAGCCCGAACATCAGACTGAGAAGAGAGACTTGAAGCCCAAACATCAGACTGAGAAAAGAGACTTAAAGCCCGAACATAAGACTGAGAAGAGAGACTTGAAGCCCAAACATCAGACTGAGAAGAGAGACTTGAAGCCGAAACATCAGACTGAGAAGAGAGACTTTAAGCCCGAACATAAGACTGAGGAGAGAGACTTGAAGCTAAAACATCAGACTGAGAAGAGAGACTTGAAGCCCAAACATCAGTTTGAGAAGAGAGACTTGAAGCCCAAACAGAAGACTGAGAAGATAGACATGAAGCCAAAACATCAGACTGAGAAGAGAGACTTCAAGCCCAAACATCAGACTGAGAAGAGAGACTTGAAGCCCAAACATCAGACTGAGAAAAGAGACTTAAAGCCCAAACATCAGACTGAGAAGAGAGACTTGAAGCTCAAACATCAGACTGAGAAGAGAGACTTGAAGCCCAAACATCAGACTGAGAAGAGAGACTTTAAGCCCAGAACATGCAGACTGAGAAGAGAGACTTTAAGACCAAACATCAGACTGAGAAGAGAGACTTGAAGCCCAAACATCAGACTGAGAAGAGAGACTTGAAGCCCAAACATCAGACTGAGAAGAGAGACTTAAAGCCCAAACATCAGACTGAGAAGAGAGACTTGAAGCCCAAACATCAGACTGAGAAGAGAGACTTGAAGCCCAAACATCAGACTGAGAAGAAAGACTTCGAGCGCAAACATCAGACTGAGAAGAGAGACTTGAAGCCCAAACATCACACTGAGAAAAGAGACTTTAAGCCCGAACATCAGACTGAGAAGAGAGACTTGAAGCCCAAACATCAGACTGAGAAGAGAGACTTGAAGCCCAAACATCAGACTGAGAAGAGAGACTTGAAGCCCAAACATCAGACTGAGAAGAGAGACTTGAAGCCCAAACATCAGACTGAGAAGAGAGACTTTAAGCCCAAACATCAGACTGAGAAGAGAGACTTAAAGCCCGAACATAAGACTGAGGAGAGAGACTTGAAGCTAAAACATCAGACTGAGAAGAGAGACTTGAAGCCCAAACATCAGACTGAGAAGAGAGACTTGAAGCCCAAACATAAGACTGAGAAGATAGACATGAAGCCAAAACATCAGACTGAGAAGAGAGACTTGAAGCCCAAACATCAGACTGAGAAAAGAGACTTAAAGCCCAAACATAAGACTGAGGAGAGAGACTTGAAGCCCAAACATCAGACTGAGAAAAGAGACTTAAAGCCCGAACATAAGACTGAGAAGAGAGACTTGAAGCCCGAACATCAGACTGAGAAAAGAGACTTAAAGCCCGAACATAAGACTGAGGAGAGAGACTTGAAGCCCGAACATTGGACAGAGAGAGACTTGAAACCCAAACAGAAGACTGAGAAGAGAGACTTTGAGCCGACACATCAGACTAAGAAGAGAGACTTCAAGCCCGAACATAAGACTGAGGAGAGAGACTTGAAGCTAAAACAGCAGACTGAGAAGAGAGACTTGAAGCCCAAACATCAGTTTGAGAAGAGAGACTTGAAGCCCAAACAGAAGACTGAGAAGATAGACATGAAGCCGAAACATCAGACTAAGAAGATAGACTTCAAGCCCGATCATAAGACTGAGGAGAGAGACTTTGAGCCCAAACATCAGACTGAGAAAATAGACTTAAAGCCCGAACATAAGACTGAGGAGAGAGACTTGAAGCTAAAACATCAGACTGAGAAGAGAGACTTGAAGCCCAAACATCAGACTGAGAAGAGAGACTTGAAGCCCAAACAGAAGACTGAGAAGATAGACATGAAGCCGAAACATCAGACTAAGAAAAGAGACTTAAAGCCCGAACATCAGACTGAGAAGAGAGACTTTAAGCCCAAACATCAGACTGAGAAAAGAGACTTAAAGCCCGAACATAAGACTGAGAAGAGAGACTTGAAGCCCGAACATCAGACTGAGAAAAGAGACTTAAAGCCCGAACATAAGACTGAGAAGAGAGACTTGAAGCCCAAACAGCAGACTGAGAAGAGAGACTTTGAGCCGAACATCAGACTGAGAAGAGAGACTTGAAGCCCAAACATAAGACTGAGGAGAGAGACTTGAAGCTAAAACATCAGACTGAGAAGAGAGACTTGAAGCCCAAACATCAGACTGAGAAGAAAGACTTGAAGCCCAAACATCAGACTGAGAAGAAAGACTTGAAGCCCAAACATCAGACTGAGAAAAGAGACTTAACGCCCGAACATCAGATTGAGGAGAGAGACTTGAAGCTAAAACATCAGACTTAGAAGAGAGACTTAAAGCCCGAACATAAGACTGAGGAGAGAGACTTGAAGCTAAAACAGCAGACTGAGAAAAGAGACTCAAAGCCCAAACATCAGTTTGAGAAGAGAGACTTGAAGCCCAAACAGAAGACTGAGAAGATAGACTTAAGCAGCCAAACATCAGACTGAGAAAAAAGACTTGAAGCCTAAACATCAGACTAAGAAAAGAGACTTAAAGCCCCATCATCAGACTGAGGAGAGAGACTTTGAGCCCAAACATCACACTGAGAAAATAGACTTAAAGCCCGAACATAAGACTGAGGAGAGAGACTTGAAGCCCGAACATCAGACTGAGAAAAGAGACTTAAAGCCCGAACATCAGACTGAGAAGAGAGACTTGAAGCCCGAACAGGAGACTGAGGAGAGAGACTTTGAGCCCAAACATCACACTGAGAAAATAGACTTTAAGCCCGAACAACAGACTTAAGAGGAGAGACTTGAAGCGCAAACATCAGACTGAGAAGAGAGACTTAAAGCCCAAACATCAGACTGAGAAGAGAGACTTTAAGCCCGAACATCAGACTGAGAAGAAAGACTTGAAGCCCAAACAGAAGACTGAGAAGAGAGACTTTGAGCCGACACATCAGACTAAGAAGAGAGATTTAAAGCCCGAACATAAGACTGAGGAGAGAGACTTGAAGCTAAAACAGCAGACTGAGAAAAGAGACTTAAAGCCCAAACATCAGATTGAGAAGAGAGACTTGAAGCCCAAACAGAAGACTGAGAAGATAGACTTACAGCCAAAACATCAGACTGAGAAGAAAGACTTCAAGCCCAAACATCAGACTGAGAAAAGAGACTTAAAGCCCGAACATAAGACTGAGGAGAGAGACTTGAAGCCCAAACATCAGTTTGAGAAGAGAGACTTGAAGCCAAAACATCACACTGAGAAAAGAGACTTGAAGCCCGAACATCAGACTGAGAAGAGAGACTTGAAGCCCACACATAAGACTGAGAACAAAGACTTGAACCCCAAACATCAGACTGAGAAAAGAGACTTAGAGCACGAACATAAGACTTGAGAAGAGAGACTTGAAGACAAAACAGCAGACTGAGAAGAGAGACTTGAAGCCAAAACATCAGACAGAGAAGAGAGACTTGAAGCCCAAAAATAAGACTGAGAGAGAGACTCTAAGCCCAAACATCAGACTGAGAAGAAAGACTTGAAGCCCAAACATCAGACTGAGAAAAGAGACTTTAAGCCCGAACATAAGATGGAGGAGAGAGACTTGAAGCTAAAACATCAGACTGAGAAGAGAGACTTGAAGCCCAAACATCAGACTGAGAAAAGAGACTTAAAGCCCGAACATCAGACTGAGAAGAGAGACTTGAAGCCCAAACATCAGACTGAGAAGAGAGACTTGAAGCCCGAACATCAGACTGAGAAAAGAGACTTAAAGCCCGAACATAAGACTGAGGAGAGAGACTTGAAGCCCAAACATCAGACTGAGAAGAGAGACTTTAAGCCCAAACATCAGACTGAGAAGAGAGACTTCAAGCCCAAACATCAGACTGAGAAGAGAGACTTGAAGCCCAAACATCAGACTGAGAAGAGAGACTTTAAGCCCAAACATCAGACTGAGAAGAAAGACTTGAAGCCCAAACATCAGACTGAGAAGAGAGACTTGAAGCCCAAACATCAGACTGAGAAAAGAGACTTTAAGCCCGAACATCAGACTGAGAAGAGAGACTTAAAGCCGAAACATAAGACTCAGAAAAGAGACTTCAAGCCCAAACATCAGACTGAGAAAAGAGACTTTAAGCCCGAACATCAGACTGAGAAGAGAGACTTGAAGCCAAAACATCAGACTGAGAAGAGAGACTTGAAGCCCAAACATCAGACTGAGAAGAGAGACTTGAAGCCAAAACATCAGACTGAGAAGATAGACTTGAAGCCCAAACATCAGACTGAGAAGAGAGACTTGAAGCCAAAACATCAGACTAAGAAGAGAGACTTCAAGCCCAAACATCAGACTGAGAAAAGAGACTTATAGCCCCAACATAAGACTGAGAAGAGAGACTTAAAGCCCAAACATCAGACTGAGAAGAGAGACTTTAAGCCCAAACATCAGACTGAGAAGAGAGACTTGAAGCCCAAACATCAGACTGAGAAGAGAGACTTTAAGCCCAAACATCAGACTGAGAAAAGAGACTTTAAGCCCAAACATCAGACTGAGAAGAAAGACTTAAAGCCCAAACATAAGACTGAGAAGAGAGACTTGAAGCCCAAACATCAGTTTGAGAAGAGAGACTTAAAGCCAAAACATCAGACTGAGAAGAGAGACTTGAAGCCCAAACATCAGACTGAGAAGAGAGACTTAAAGCCCGAACATAAGACTGAGGAGAGAGACTTGAAGCTAAAACATCAGACTGAAAAGAGAGACTTGAAGCCCAAACATCAGACTGAGAAGAGAGACTTGAAGCCCAAACATAAGACTGAGAAGAGAGACTTGAAGCCCAAACATCAGACTGAGAAGAGAGACTTGAAGCCTAAACATCAGACTGAGAAAAGAGACTTAAAGCCCGAACATAAGACTGAGAAGAGAGACTTGAAGCCCAAACATCAGACTGAGAAAAGAGACTTAAAGCACGAACATAAGACTGAGGAGAGAGACTTGAAGCTAAAACATCAGACTGAGAAGAGAGACTTTAAGCCCAAACATCAGACTGAGAAGAGAGACTTGAAGCCCGAACATCAGACTGAGAAAAGAGACTTGAAGCCCAAACATCAGACTGAGAAGAGAGACTTGAAGCCCAAACATCAGACTGAGGAGAGAGACTTGAAGCCCAAACATCAGACTGAGAAGAGAGACTTGAAGCCCAAACATCAGACTGAGAAAAGAGACTTTAAGCCCGAACATCAGACTGAGAAGAGAGACTTGAAGCCCAAACATAAGACTGAGAAGAAAGACTTGAAGCCCAAACATCAGACTGAGAAGAGAGACTTAAAGCCCGAACATCAGACTGAAGAGAGAGACTTGAAGCCAAAACATGAGACTGAGAAGAGAGACTTGAAGCCGAAACATCAGACTAAGAAGAGAGACTTCAAGCCCAAACATCAGACTGAGAAAAGAGACTTATAGCCCGAACATAAGACTGAGGAGAGAGACTTGAAGCCCAAACATCAGTTTGAGAAGAGAGACTTGAAGCCCAAACATCAGACTGAGAAAAGAGACTTTAAGCCCGAACATCAGACTGAGAAGAGAGACTTGAAGCCCAAACATAAGACTGAGAAGAAAGACTTGAAGCCCAAACATCAGACTGAGAAAAGAGACTTAGAAGCACGAACATAAGACTGAGAAGAGAGACTTGAAGCCAAAACATCAGACTGAGAAGAGAGACTTGAAGCCATAACATCAGACAGAGAAGAGAGACTTGAAGCCAAAACAGCAGACTGAGAGGAGAGACTCTAAGCCCAAACATCAGACTGAGAAGAAAGACTTGAAGCTCAAACATCAGACTGAGAAAAGAGACTTGAAGCCCGAACATAAGATTGAGGAGAGAGACTTGAAGCTAAAACATCAGACTGAGAAGAGAGACTTAAAGCCCAAACATCAGACTGAGAAAAGAGACTTAAAGCCCGAACATAAGACTGAGAAGAGAGACTTGAAGCCCAAACATCAGACTGAGAAGAAAGACTTGAAGCCCAAACATCAGACTGAGAAAAGAGACTTAAAGCCCGAACATAAGACTGAGAAGAGAGACTTGAAGCTAAAACATCATACTGAGAAGAGAGACTTTAAGCCCAAACATCAGACTGAGAAGAGAGACTTTAAGCCCGAACATCAGACTGAGAAGAAAGACTTGAAGCCCAAACATCAGACTGAGAAAAGAGACTTGAAGCCCAAATATTACACTGAGAAAAGAGACTTTAAGCCCGAACATCAGACTGAGAAGAGAGACTTAAAGCCGAAACATAAGACTGAGAAGAAAGACTTCAAGCCCAAACATCAGACTGAGAAAAGAGACTTTGAGCACGAACATAAGACTGAAGAGAGCGACTTGAAGCGAAAACATCAGACTGATAAAAGAGACTTGAACCCTTAACATCAGTTTTAGAAGAGAGACTTGAAGCCAAAACAGAAGACTGAGAAGATAGACACGAAGCACAAAACAGCAGACTGAGAAAAGAGACTTGGAGCCAGAACATCAGACTAAGAAGAAGACTTCAAGCCCAAACATCAAACTGAGAAAAGAGACTTATAGCCCGAACATAAGACTGAGGAGAGATACTTAAAGCCCAAACATCAGATTGAGAAGAGAGACTTTAAGCCCAAACATCAGACTGAGAAGAGAGAACTTGAAGCCAAACATCAGACTGAGAAAAGAGACTTTAAGCCCAAAAATTAGACTGAGAAAAGGAACTTTAAGCCCGGACAACAGACTGAGAAGAAAGACTTGAAACTCAAACAACAGACTGAGAAGAGAGACTTGAAGCCCAAACATCAGTTTGAGAAGAGAGACTTTAAGCCAAAACATCACACTGAGAAAAGAGACTTTAAGCCCAAACATCAGACTGAGAAGAAAGACTTTAAGCCCAAACATCAGACTGAGAACAAAGACTTGAAGCCCAAACATCAGACTGAGAAAAGAGACTTAAAGCCCGAACATAAGACTGAGGAGAGAGACTTGAAGCAAAAACATCAGACTGAGAAGAGAGACTTGAAGCCCATAACATCAGACTAGAAGAGAGACTTGAAGCCCAAAATAGAAGACTGAGAGGAGAGACTCTGAAGCGAAAACATCAGACTGAGAAGAAAGACTTGAAGCCCAAACATCAGACTGAAAAAAGAGACTTAAAGCCCGAACATAAGATTGAGGAGAGAGACTTGAAGCTAAAACATCAGACTGAGAAGAGAGACTTGAAGCCCAAACATCAGACTGAGAAGAGAGACTTAAAGCCCGAACATCAGACTGAGAAGAGAGACTTGAAGCCCACACATCAGACTGAGAATAATAATAATAATAAGTTTACGCTTATTAAGGTCACAAAGACGAGAACTTTCAGCATTTTAATGTTTAACAGGAATGGAGGAAGTAACAACGAGGTAATGGCGGCCATAGAAGGCCTTTTCCATTACGCGCGCGAGCCAGTTTCCGCCACCCGGCCTCCAGGTTGCTGGATTACAAGCGCACGCAACTACGCTCGAAACTTGAAGCCCAAATATTACACTGAGAAAAGAGACTTGAAGCCCGAACATCAGACTGAGAAGAGAGACTTAAAGCCCAAACATCAGACTGAGAAAAAAGACTTCAAGCCCAAACATCAGACTGAGAAAAGAGACTTTAAGCCCGAACATAAGACTGAGGAGAGAGACTTGAAGCTAAAGCATCAGACTGAGAAGAGAGACTTGAAGCCCTAAACATCAATTTGAGAAGAGAGACTTGAAGCCCAAAACAGAAGACTGAGAAGATAGACATCGAAGCACAAAACATCAGACTGAGAAGAGAGACTTGGAGCCAGAACATCAGACTAAGAAGAGAGACTTGAAGCCCAAACATCAGACTGAGAAAAGAGACTTGAAGCCCGAACATAAGACTGAGGAGAGAGACTTTAAGCCCAAACATCAGACTTGAGAAGAGAGACTTGAAGCTCCAAAAATCACACTGAGAAAATAAGACTTTAAGCCCGAACAACAGACTGAGAAGAGAGACTTGAAGCTCAAACATACAGACTGAGAAGAGAGACTTTAAGCCCAAACATCAGACTGAGAAGAGAGACTTGAAGCCCAAAACATCAGACTGAGAAAGAGAGACTTGAAGCCCAAACATTACACTGAGAAGAAGACTTTAAGCCCGAACATCAGACTGAGAAGAGAGACTTAAAGCCGAAACATAAGACTCAGAAGAAAGACTTCAAGCCCAAACATCAGACTGAGAAAAGAGACTTAGAGCACGAACATAAGACTGAGGAGAGCGACTTGAAGCGAAAACATCAGACTGAGAAGAGAGACTTGAAGCCCTAAACATCAGTTTTAGAAGAGAGACTTGAAGCCAAAACAGAAGACTGAGAAGATAGACACGAAGCACAAAACAGCAGACTGAGAAAAGAGACTTGGAGCCAGAACATCAAACTAAGAAGAGAGACTTCAAGCCCAAACATCAGACTGAGAAGAGAGACTTTAAGCCCGAACATAAGACTGAGAAGAAGACTTGAAGCCAAACATCAGACTGAGAAAAGAGACTTGAAGCCCAAACATCAGACTGAGAAAAGGAACTTTAAGCCCGAACAACAGACTGAGAAGAGAGACTTGAAGCCCAAACATCAGACTGAGAAGAGAGACTTGAAGCCTAAACATCAGACTGAGAAAAGAGACTTAAAGCCCGAACATCAGACTGAGGAGAGAGACTTTAAGCCCAAACATCAGACTGAGAAGAGAGACTTAAAGCTTAAACATCAGTTTTAGAAGAGAGACTTGAAGCCCAAACATCAGACTGAGAAGAGAGACTTAAAGCCTCAAACATCAGACTGAGAAGAGAGACTTCAAGCCCGAACATAAGACTGAGAAGAGAGACTTGACGACCGAAGATCAGTTTAAGAAGAGAGACTTAAAGCCCAAACATAAGACTGAGAAGATAGACATCAAGGCATAAACATCAGAATGAGAAGAAAGACTTGAAGCCAAAATAGAAGACTAAGAAGAGAGACTTTAAGCCCAAACATCAGACTGAGAAGAAAGACTTGAAGCCCAAACATCAGACTGAGAAAAGAGACTTAAAGCCCGAACATAAGATTGAGGAGAAAGACTTGAAGCTTAAACATCAGACTGAGAAGAGAGACTTGAAGCCTAAACATCAGACTGAGAAGAGAGACTTAAAGCCCGAACATAAGATTGAGGAGAAGGACTTAAAGCCCGAACATAAGATTGAGGAGAAAGACTTTAAGCTCAAACATCAGACTGAGAAAAAAGACTTCAAGCCCGAAACATTAGACTGAGAAGAAAGACTTGAAGCCAAAACATCAGACTGAGAAAAGAGACTTGAAGCCCAAACATCAGACTGAGAAAAGAGACTTAAAGCCCGAACATCAGACTGAGAAGAGAGACTTGAAGCCCAAACATCAGTTTGAGAAGAGAGACTTGAAGCCCAAACAGAAGACTGAGAAGATAGACATTAAGCCAAAACAGCAGACTGAGAAGAGAGACTTTAAGCCCAAACATCAGACTGACGAAGAGAGACTTTGAAGCCCAAACATCAGACTGAGAAAAGACACTTAAAGCCCGAAACATAAGACTGAGGAGAGAGACTTTAAGCTAAAACATCAGACTGAGAAGAGAGACTTCGAAGCCCAAACATCAGACTGAGAAAAGAGACTTAAAGCCCGAACATAAGACTGAAGAGAGAGACTTGAAGCCAAAACATCAGACTGAGAAGAGAGACTTGAAGCCCAAACATCAGACTGAGAAAAGAGACTTTAAGCCGAAACATCAGACTGAGAAGAGAGACTTGAAGCCCAAACATCAGACTGAGAAGAGAGACTTAAAGCCCAAACATCAGACTGAGAAGAAAGACTTGAAGCCAAAACATCAGACTGAGAAGAGAGACTTTAAGCCCAAACATCAGACTGACAAGAAAGACTTGAAGCGCAAACATCATACTGAGAAAAGACACTTAAAGCCCGAACATAAGACTGAGGAGAGAGACTTGAAGCTAAAACATCATACTGAGAAGAGAGACTTGAAGCCCAAACATCAGTTTGAGAAGAGAGACTTGAAGCCCAAACAGAAGACTGAGAAGAGAGACTTTAAGCCGAAACATCAGACTGAGAAAAAAATACCTTAAGCGCAAACATCAGACTGAGAAGAGAGACTTGAAGCCCAAACATCACACTGAAAAAAGAGACTTTAAGCCCGAACATCAGACTTAGAAGAGAGACTTGAAGCCCAAACATCAGACTGAGAAGAAAGACATTGAGCGCAAACATCAGACTGAGAAGAGAGACTTGAAGCCCAAACATCACGACTGAGAAACGAGACTTTAAGCCCGAACATCAGGACTGAGAAGAGAGACTTGAAGCTCAAATATGAAGACTGAGAAGAGAGACTTTAAGCCCAAACATCAGACTGAGAAGAAAGACTTGAAGATCAAACAAAAGACTGAGAATAGAGACTTAAAGCCCGAACATAAGATTGAGGAGAGAGACTTGAAGCTAAAACATCAGACTGAGAAAAGAGACTTAAAGCCCAAACATCAGACAGAGAAAAGAGACATTAAGCCAAAACAGCAGACTGAGAAGAGAGACTTTAAGCCCAAACATCAGACTGAGAAAAGAGACTTAAAGCCCGAACATAAGACTGAGGAGAGAGACTTGAAGCAAAAACATCAGACTGAGAAGAGAGACTTGAATGCCAAACATCAGACTCAGAAAAGAGACCTAAAGCCCAAACATCAGATTGAGAAGAGAGACATTAAGCCCAAACCATAAGACTGAGAAGATAGACATTAAGCCAAAACAGCAGACTGAGAAGAGAGACTTTAAGCCCAAACATCAGACTGAGAAGAAAGACTTGAAGCGCAAACATCAGACTGAGAAAAGTCACTGAAAGCCCGAACATAAGATTGAGGAGAGAGACTTGAAGCTAAAACCTTAGACTGAGAAGAGAGACTTGAAGCCCAAACATCAGACTGAGAAAAGAGACGTAAAGCCCGAACATAAGATTGAGGAGAGAAACTTGAAGCCCAAACATCAGTTTGAGAAGAGAGACATTGAAGCCCAAACAGAAGACTGAGAAGATAGACATTAAGCCAAAACAGCAGACTGAGAAGAGAGACTTTAAGCCCAAACATCAGACTGACAAGAAAGACTTGAAGCGCAAACATCAGACTGAGAAAAGACACTTAAAGCCCGAACATAAGATTGAGGAGAGACACTTGAAGCTAAAACCTTAGACTGAGAAGAGAGACTTCAAGCTCCAAAAATCAGACTGAGAAAAAAACTTGAAGCCCGAACATAAGACTGAGAAGAGCGACTTGAAGCAAAAACATCAGACTGAGAAAAGAGACTTGAAGCCCAAACATCAGTTTGAGAAGAGAGACATTAAGCCCAAACCGAAGACTGAGAAGATAGACATTAAGCCAAAACAGCAGACTGAGAAGAGAGACTTTAAGCCCAAACATCAGACTGACAAGAAAGACTTGAAGCGCAAACATCATACTGAGAAAAGACACTTAAAGCCCGAACATAAGATTGAGGAGAGAGACTTGTAGCTAAAACATCATACTGAGAAGAGAGACTTGAAGCCCAAACATCAGTTTGAGAAGAGAGACTTGAAGCTCAAACAGAAGACTGAGAAGATAGACATTAAGCCAAAACAGCAGACTGAGAAGAGAGACTTTAAGCCCGACATCAGACTAGAAGACAGACTTTAAGCCCAATCATCAGACTGAGAAGAAAGACATTGAGCGCAAACATCAGACTGAGAAGAGAGACTTGAAGCCCAAACATCACGCTGAGAAACGAGACTTTAAGCCCGAACATAGGACTGAGAAGAGAGACTTGAAGCTCAAATTGAAGACTGAGAAGAGAGACTTTAAGCCCAAACATCCGACTGAGAAGAAAGACTTGAAGATCAAACAACAGACTGAGAAAAAAGAGATTTAAAGCCCGAACATAAGCCTGAGGAGAGAGACTTGAAGCTTAAACATCAGACTGAGAAGAAGAGACTTAAAGCCCAAACATCACGCTGAGAAACGAGACTTTAAGCCCGAACATAGGACTGAGAAGAGAGACTTGAAGCTCAAATTGAAGACGAAGAAGGGAGACTTTAAGCCCAAACATCCGACTGAGAAGAAAGACTTGAAGATCAAACAACAGACTGAGAAAAAAGAGATTTAAAGCCCGAACATAAGATTGAGGAGAGAGACTTGAAGCTTAAACATCAGACTGAGAAGAGAGACTTGAAGCCCAAATATCACGCTGAGAAACGAGACTTTAAGCCCGAACATAGGACTGAGAAGAGAGACTTGAAGCTCAAATTGAAGACGAAGAAGGGAGACTTTAAGCCCAAACATCAGACTGAGAAGAAAGACTTGAAGATCAAACAACAGACTGAGAAAAAAGAGATTTAAAGCCCGAACATAAGATTGAGGAGAGAGACTTGAAGCTTAAACATCAGACTGAGAAAAGAGACTTAAAGCCCAAACATCAGACAGAGAAAAGAGACATTAAGCCAAAACAGCAGACTGAGAAGAGAGACTTTAAGCCCAAACATCAGACTGAGAAAAGAGACTTAAAGCCCGAACATAAGACTAAGGAGAGAGACGTGAAGCAAAAACATCAGACTGAGAAAAGAGACTTGAAGGCCAAACATCAGTTTGAGAAGAGAGACATTAAGCCCAAACAGAAGACTGAGAAGATAGACATTAAGCCAAAACAGCAGACTGAGAAGAGAGACTTTAAGCCCAAACATCAGACTGACAAGAAATACTTGAAGCGCAAACATCATACTGAGAAAAGACACTTAAAGCCCGAACATAAGATTGAGGAGAGAGACTTGAAGCTAAAACATCATACTGAGAAGAGAGACTTGAAGCCCAAACATCAGTTTGAGAAGAGAGACTTGAAGCTCAAACAGAAGACTGAGAAGAGAGACTTGAAGCCCAAACATCACACTGAAAAAAGAGACTTTAAGCCCGAACATCAGACTTAGAAGACAGACTTGAAGCCCAATCATCAGACTGAGAAGAAAGACATTGAGCGCAAACATCAGACTGAGAAGAGAGACTTGAAGCCCAAACATCACGCTGAGAAACGAGACTTTAAGCCCGAACATAGGACTGAGAAGAGAGACTTGAAGCTTAAATTGAAGACTAAGTAGAGAGACTTAAAGCCAAAACATCAGACAGAGAAAAGAGACATTAAGCCAAAACAGCAGACTGAGAAGAGAGACTTTAAGCCCAAACATCAGACTGAGAAGAGAGACTTGAAGCTCAAATTGAAGACGAAGAAGGGAGACTTTAAGCCCAAACATCCGACTGAGAAGAAAGACTTGAAGATCAAACAACAGACTGAGAAAAAAGAGATTTAAAGCCCGAACATAAGATTGAGGAGAGAGACTTGAAGCTTAAACATCAGACTTAGAAGAGAGACTTGAAGCCCAAATATCACGCTGAGAAACGAGACTTTAAGCCCGAACATAGGACTGAGAAGAGAGACTTGAAGCTCAAATTGAAGACGAAGAAGAGAGACTTTAAGCCCAAACATCCGACTGAGAAGAAAGACTTGAAGATCAAACAACAGACTGAGAAAAAAGAGATTTAAAGCCCGAACATAAGATTGAGGAGAGAGACTTGAAGCTTAAACATCAGACTGAGAAAAGAGACTTAAAGCCCAAACATCAGACAGAGAAAAGAGACATTAAGCCAAAACAGCAGACTGAGAAGAGAGACTTTAAGCCCAAACATCAGACTGAGAAAAGAGACTTAAAGCCCGAACATAAGACTAAGGAGAGAGACGTGAAGCAAAAACATCAGACTGAGAAAAGAGACTTGAAGGCCAAACATCAGTTTGAGAAGAGAGACATTAAGCCCAAACAGAAGACTGAGAAGATAGACATTAAGCCAAAACAGCAGACTGAGAAGAGAGACTTTAAGCCCAAACATCAGACTGACAAGAAATACTTGAAGCGCAAACATCATACTGAGAAAAGACACTTAAAGCCCGAACATAAGATTGAGGAGAGAGACTTGAAGCTAAAACATCATACTGAGAAGAGAGACTTGAAGCCCAAACATCAGTTTGAGAAGAGAGACTTGAAGCTCAAACAGAAGACTGAGAAGAGAGACTTGAAGCCCAAACATCACACTGAGAAAAGAGACTTTAAGCCCGAACATCAGACTTAGAAGACAGACTTGAAGCCCAATCATCAGACTGAGAAGAAAGACATTGAGCGCAAACATCAGACTGAGAAGAGAGACTTGAAGCCCAAACATCACGCTGAGAAACGAGACTTTAAGCCCGAACATAGGACTGAGAAGAGAGACTTGAAGCTTAAATTGAAGACTAAGTAGAGAGACTTAAAGCCAAAACATCAGACAGAGAAGAGAGACATTAAGCCAAAACAGCAGACTGAGAAGAGAGACTTTAAGCCCAAACATCAGACTGAGAAAAGAGACTTAAAGCCCGAACATAAGACTAAGGAGAGAGACTTGAAGCAAAAACATCAGACTGAGAAGAGAGACTTGAAGGCCAAACATCAGTTTTAGAAGAGAGACATTAAGCCCAAACAGAAGACTGAGAAGATAGACATTAAGCCAAAACAGCAGACTGAGATGAGAGACTTTAAGCCCAAACATCAGACTGACAAGAAATACTTGAAGCGCAAACATCATACTGAGAAAAGACACTTAAAGCCCGAACATAAGATTGAGGAGAGAGACTTGAAGCTAAAACATCATACTGAGAAGAGAGACTTGAAGCCCAAACATCAGTTTGAGAAGAGAGACTTGAAGCCCAAATAGAAGACTGAGAAGAGAGACTTGAAGCCCAAACATCACACTGAAAAAAGAGACTTTAAGCCCGAACATCAGACTTAGAAGACAGACTTGAAGCCCAATCATCAGACTGAGAAGAAAGACATTGAGCGCAAACATCAGACTGAGAAGAGAGACTTGAAGCCCAAACATCACGCTGAGAAACGAGACTTTAAGCCCGAACATAGGACTGAGAAGAGAGACTTGAAGCTCAAATTGAAGACTAAGAAGGGAGCCTTTAAGCCCAAACATCCGACTGAGAAGAAAGACTTGAAGATCAAACAACAGACTGAGAAAAAAGAGATTTAAAGCCCGAACATAAGATTGAGGAGAGAGACTTGAAGCTAAAACATCAGACTGAGAAGAGAGACTTGAAGCCCAAACATCAGTTTGAGAAGAGAGACTTGAAGCTCAAACAGAAGACTGAGAAGAGAGACTTGAAGCCCAAACATCACACTGAAAAAAGAGACTTTAAGCCCGAACATCAGACTTAGAAGACAGACTTGAAGCCCAATCATCAGACTGAGAAGAAAGACATTGAGCGCAAACATCAGACTGAGAAGAGAGACTTGAAGCCCAAACATCACGCTGAGAAACGAGACTTTAAGCCCGAACATAGGACTGAGAAGAGAGACTTGAAGCTCAAATTGAAGACTAAGAAGGGAGCCTTTAAGCCCAAACATCAGACTGAGAAAAGAGACTTAAAGCCCGAACATAAGACTAAGGAGAGAGACTTGAAGCAAAAACATCAGACTGAGAAGAGAGACTTGAAGCCCAAACATCAGTTTGAGAAGAGAGACATTAAGCCCAAACAGAAGACTGAGAAGATAGACATTAAGCCAAAACAGCAGACTGAGAAGAGAGACTTTAAGCCCAAACATCAGACTGAGAAGAAAGACTTGAAGCGCAAACATCAGACTGAGAAAAGACACTTAAAGCCCGAACATAAGATTGAGGAGAGAGACTTGAAGCTAAAACATCATACTGAGAAGAGAGACTTGAAGCCCAAACATCAGTTTGAGAAGAGAGACTTGAAGCTCAAACAGAAGACTGAGAAGAGAGACTTGAAGCCCAAACATCAGACTGAGAAAAGAGACTTTAAGCCCGAACATCAGACTGAGAAGAGAGACTTGAAGCCCAATCATCAGACTGAGAAGAAAGACATTGAGCGCAAACATCAGACTGAGAAGAGAGACTTGAAGCCCAAACATCACACTGAGAAACGAGACTTTAAGCCCAAACATCAGGACTGAGAAGAGAGACTTGAAGCTCAACATCGAAGACTGAGAAGAGAGACTTAAAGCCAAAACATCAGACTGAGAAGAGAGACATGAAGCCAAAACAGCAGACTGAGAAGAGAGACTTTAAGCCCAAACATCAGACTGAGAAAAGAGACTTAAAGCCCGAACATAAGACTAAGGAGAGAGACTTGAAGCAAAAACATCAGACTGAGAAGAGAGACTTGAAGGCCAAACATCAGTTTGAGAAGAGAGACATTAAGCCCAAACAGAAGACTGAGAAGATAGACATTAAGCCAAAACAGCAGACTGAGAAGAGAGACTTTAAGCCCAAACATCAGACTGAGAAGAAAGACTTGAAGCGCAAACATCAGACTGAGAAAAGACACTTAAAGCCCGAACATAAGATTGAGGAGAGAGACTTGAAGCTAAAACATCATACTGAGAAGAGAGACTTGAAGCCCAAACATCAGTTTGAGAAGAGAGACTTGAAGCTCAAACAGAAGACTGAGAAGAGAGACTTGAAGCCCAAACATCAGACTGAGAAGAGAGACTTTAAGCCCGAACATCAGACTTAGAAGACAGACTTGAAGCCCAATCATCAGACTGAGAAGAAAGACATTGAGCGCAAACATCAGACTGAGAAGAGAGACTTGAAGCCCAAACATCACACTGAGAAACGAGACTTTAAGCCCGAACATAGGACTGAGAAGAGAGACTTGAAGCTCAAATTGAAGACTAAGAAGAGAGACTTAAAGCCCAAACATCAGACTGAGAAGAGAGACATTAAGCCAAAACAGCAGACTGAGAAGAGAGACTTTAAGCCCAAACATCAGACTGAGAAAAGAGACTTAAAGCCCGAACATAAGACTGAGGAGAGAGACTTGAAGCAAAAACATCAGACTGAGAAGAGAGACTTGAAGCCCAAACATCAGTTTGAGAAGAGAGACATTAAGCCCAAACAGAAGACTGAGAAGATAGACATTAAGCCAAAACAGCAGACTGAGAAGAGAGACTTTAAGCCCAAACATCAGACTGAGAAGAAAGACTTCAAGCGCAAACATCAGACTGAGAAAAGAGACTTAAAGCCCGAACATAAGATTGAGGAGAGAGACTTGAAGCTAAAACATCATACTGAGAAGAGAGACTTGAAGCCCAAACATCAGTTTGAGAAGAGAGACTTGAAGCTCAAACAGAAGACTGAGAAGAGAGACTTGAAGCCCAAACATCACACTGAAAAAAGAGACTTTAAGCCCGAACATCAGACTGAGAAGACAGACTTGAAGCCCAAACATCAGACTGAGAAGAGAGACTTGAAGGCCAAACATCAGTTTGAGAAGAGAGACATTAAGCCCAAACAGAAGACTGAGAAGATAGACATTAAGCCAAAACAGCAGACTGAGAAGAGAGACTTTAAGCCCAAACATCAGACTGAGAAGAAAGACTTGAAGCCCAAACATCAGACTGAGAAAAGACACTTAAAGCCCGAACATAAGATTGAGGAGAGAGACTTGAAGCTAAAACATCATACTGAGAAGAGAGACTTGAAGCCCAAACATCAGTTTGAGAAGAGAGACTTGAAGCTCAAACAGAAGACTGAGAAGAGAGACTTGAAGCCCAAACATCACACTGAAAAAAGAGACTTTAAGCCCGAACATCAGACTTAGAAGACAGACTTGAAGCCCAATCATCAGACTGAGAAGAAAGACATTGAGCGCAAACATCAGACTGAGAAGAGAGACTTGAAGCCCAAACATCACGCTGAGAAACGAGACTTTAAGCCCGAACATAGGACTGAGAAGAGAGACTTGAAGCTTAAATTGAAGACTAAGTAGAGAGACTTAAAGCCAAAACATCAGACAGAGAAAAGAGACATTAAGCCAAAACAGCAGACTGAGAAGAGAGACTTTAAGCCCAAACATCAGACTGAGAAAAGAGACTTAAAGCCCGAACATAAGACTAAGGAGAGAGACTTGAAGCAAAAACATCAGACTGAGAAGAGAGACTTGAAGGCCAAACATCAGTTTTAGAAGAGAGACATTAAGCCCAAACAGAAGACTGAGAAGATAGACATTAAGCCAAAACAGCAGACTGAGATGAGAGACTTTAAGCCCAAACATCAGACTGACAAGAAATACTTGAAGCGCAAACATCATACTGAGAAAAGACACTTAAAGCCCGAACATAAGATTGAGGAGAGAGACTTGAAGCTAAAACATCATACTGAGAAGAGAGACTTGAAGCCCAAACATCAGTTTGAGAAGAGAGACTTGAAGCTCAAACAGAAGACTGAGAAGAGAGACTTGAAGCCCAAACATCACACTGAGAAAAGAGACTTTAAGCCCGAACATCAGACTTAGAAGACAGACTTGAAGCCCAATCATCAGACTGAGAAGAAAGACATTGAGCGCAAACATCAGACTGAGAAGAGAGACTTGAAGCCCAAACATCACGCTGAGAAACGAGACTTTAAGCCCGAACATAGGACTGAGAAGAGAGACTTGAAGCTCAAATTGAAGACTAAGAAGAGAGCTTTAAGCCCAAACATCCGACTGAGAAGAAAGACTTGAAGATCAAACAACAGACTGAGAAAAAAGAGATTTAAAGCCCGAACATAAGATTGAGGAGAGAGACTTGAAGCTTAAACATCAGACTGAGAAAAGAGACTTAAAGCCCAAACATCAGACAGAGAAAAGAGACATTAAGCCAAAACAGCAGACTGAGAAGAGAGACTTTAAGCCCAAACATCAGACTGAGAAGAGAGACTTAAAGCCCGAACATAAGACTAAGGAGAGAGACGTGAAGCAAAAACATCAGACTGAGAAGAGAGACTTGAAGGCCAAACATCAGTTTGAGAAGAGAGACATTAAGCCCAAACAGAAGACTGAGAAGATAGACATTAAGCCAAAACAGCAGACTGAGAAGAGAGACTTTAAGCCCAAACATCAGACTGACAAGAAATACTTGAAGCGCAAACATCAGACTGAGAAAAGAGACTTAAAGCCCGAACATAAGATTGAGGAGAGAGACTTGAAGCTAAAACATCATACTGAGAAGAGAGACTTGAAGCCCAAACATCAGTTTGAGAAGAGAGACTTGAAGCTCAAACAGAAGACTGAGAAGAGAGACTTGAAGCCCAAACATCACACTGAAAAAAGAGACTTTAAGCCCGAACATCAGACTTAGAAGACAGACTTGAAGCCCAATCATCAGACTGAGATTAAAGACATTGAGCGCAAACATCAGACTGAGAAGAGAGACTTGAAGCCCAAACATCACGCTGAGAAACGAGACTTTAAGCCCGAACATAGGACTGAGAAGAGAGACTTGAAGCTCAAATTGAAGACTGAGAAGAGAGACTTTAAGCCCAAACATCCGACTGAGAAGAAAGACTTGAAGATCAAACATCAGACTGAGAAAAAAGAGATTTAAAACCCGAACATAAGATTGAGGAGAGAGACTTGAAGCTTAAACATCAGACTGAGAAGAAGACTTAAAGCCCGAACATAAGATTGAGGAGAGAGACTTGAAGCCCAAATAGAAGACTGAGAAGAGAGACTTGAAGCCGAAACATCAGACTAAGAAGAGAGACTTGAAGCCCACAACATCAGACTGAGAAAAGAGACTTAAAGCCCGAACATAAGACTGAGGAGAGAGACTTGAAGCCCAAACAGAAGACTGAGAAGAGAGACTTTAAGCCTAAACATCAGACTGAGAAGAAAGACTTGAAGCCCAAACATCAGACTGAGTAAAAGAGACTTAAAAGCCCGAACATAAGATTGAGGAGAAAGACTTGAAGCTAAAACATCAGACTGAGAAGAGAGACTTAAAGCCCAAACATCAGACTGAGAAAATAGACTTAAAGCTTAAACATAAGACTGAGGAGAGAGACTTGAAGCCATGACATCAGTTTAAGAAGAGTGAATTGTAAGCCCAAACAGAAGACTGAGAAAATAGACATGAAGCCAAAACAGCAGACTGAGAAAAAGGACTTCAAGCTACAACATCAAACTGAGAAAAGAGACTTAAAGCCTGAACATAAGACTGGAGAAGAGACTTGAAGCCCAAATAGAAGACTGAGGAGAGAGACTTGAATCCCAAACATCAGACTGAGAAGAAAGACTTCGAGCCCAAACATCACACTGAGAAAAAAGACTTGAAGCTAAAACATCAGACTTAGAATAGAGACTAAAGCCAAAACATCAGACTGAGAAAAGAGACTTTAAGCCCGAACATAAGACTTAGAGAGAGACTTGAAGCTAAAACATCAGACTGAGAAGAGGGCTAAGCCCAAACATCAGTTTGAGAAGAGAGACTTGAAGCCCAAACATCAGACCAAGAAGAGAGACTTCAAGCCACAACATCAGACTGAGAAAAGAGACTTAAAGCTCGAACATCAGACTGAGAAGAGAGACTTGAATCCCAAATAGAAGACTGAGAAGAGAGACTTGAAGCCCGAAACATCAGACCAAGAAGAAAGACTTCAAGCCCAAACATCAGACTGAGAAAAGGGACTTAAAGCCCGAACATAAGACTGAGAGAGAGACTTGAAGCCCAAACATCAGACT
>JAPUBX010001744.1:0-33348 GCA_028672205.1 Proteocephalus fallax | reverse complement strand
TATCCCAACGCGCATCCTATTCCTTCGAAAACGCGTTTGGGACGCCGGTATATTTGCCTACCCACCTTACAACTTATATCTGTACAGCCATTCCGCCGTTCGACTTCACTCTAGGAGGGGTGCCCTGTAGTGTACTGATTTATAAACGTTTGCTAAAATCGATGAATTTACACACCTTTCGATTCGAACAAACGATGCTGTCGTTCTATCTACAGAACAGTAAAGAGCAGGAACTAAAAACGAACAGATACATTTTTACATGTTCAATATTTCTTGAATTATTATTTTCTGGAGACACAAGTCTGATTGTTGACCTTTTTCGCGCCTTCAAATCAGATTACTATTCCTGTTATTTAACAGAAACGTTCTGGGGAATTATTGCCATGCTAGATAATCCGCAGACAGTTGACGGTTTCATTTATTCTAACTTGCGAACAACGTTTGCTAACAATTACAAATATACTCTTAGTGCCTTTTATTTAAGTAAAACTTAAGTTTATTTCCGTAGATTCCCACTTCTTTTAACGTAAAAGAATAAAACAGCTTTTATAGAACGTTTGTATTTAAAGATAAACAGGACGAAGAAAGAATTAAGCTACTTGATCAGAGAATAAATGTCGAGGTTTTTTGTGATGCTGAATATAGTTGCATTAATATGATGCATGGTGCAGTTATTTAGTCGGCGAAAACGCAGGCACACGGTTGAATTTGAATTGCTGCACAAACATGTTTTTCTTAAACAAATTGATTATTCCTCCAAAACCAATATCTAGTCGCCCTTTGATGGTAACGAAGGTGTCAGGCATCGATTCTGCGTAAGAAAACAATACGCATTTATCAACGAACACAATGGCAAATACCAAACAAAACATACTTGCAACTTGGATTACAACAGTGTCAAAAGCACCGTCGATTTCTGAACCATCTGCCTTAAAGGCAATTGGATACACCTTAAATATGTAAATACAGTTGCAACATAATAAGTTAAACAAATAAGTAAATATGTTTAAGAAACCAAATAATTACAAGTCGATCCTTATTTTTATAGACTGCTGGAAGCTGTAGGCCAGTGACATACAATTTGCTTTCATTTATTTTCATCTTAATACACGTCGGGATTGTGCAGAGTCTTCCAGGGGGACATACGTTGCACTCTACAAACGGTAAGCAAAGGTCAGTCCTTGTATTACGGCTCTATCTGCGCAGTAAATGCGTCAGAGTTATGCACTTGGGGGCATACCTTTGGTGTCTCTTTGTATCATGGAAGTGAAAACGCTGCCTCGATATCTGAATTCGAACATTGTAGCCTGCGAAGATTCCTGTGCCATTTGGCCAATCATAGTAAGCATCGGCATTCCTTGAACACATTAAAAAACATGTGTTGACTGATTTAGCAAGGTTTAAGAACAAATATAATAGCAGCCAATTAAACATACCTCCATATTCAAGGCACAGGGTGTTTGGACTGGGACAGATTGATGGGTTGAGCGGGAAAAAGGCCTAATGGTTAATAATTTTAAACATGGTTTTTAAAAAAAACAAAACTTACGCGTATGCCCTCAGGTATCAATTTTCCAAATTCAATAGTATCGTTAATTTTTACATCGACGGCGCATCTATCACCTTTGCAGGGAATGTCTCTTCTACAAGATCAGTTTTTATGTTTATTTGTGAAATCTTACATAACATCACAGCCAACGACCGCAATTCCTAAAGACAATCATATTTAAATTAAACACGCAATAAAGACCGTACCGATCAAGACAGCAATCATAAATTTTGCCATGCGTATCTTGAAAACTGTTTATGAGTGCAATAAAGGTATTCATGGAATATTTATTGACTTTCGGTGATTCCAATAACCAATAGCTGCAAATAGTTTCTTGCCACCGTCATTTTTAATTGGTCAACCAATCAAAATCATTGGTTGATTGCGCCAAATTAATGCGATAATTTATGGAAATCAGAAATATATTTTTGATAATATTGTCTGTGCAGAATTCGTCATTGAATAGTTGCGTTTGTATTAATTTAAAAAAAACAAATAAGCTATTTTATTAAATCAATTAAATAAAAAAAAATCACGTTTATCTCGCAAGAAATTCAATTATACTGGTTTCTTGTTATTAAAGATATATTTGTTTGACATTTTTACTTCACATTGTCTGAAACATTTCATTTTGGGTTAAATACTTCAACCAAATTAGATAAGACTTTCTTACGCAGAAGCAAGTTTACGAAAAGGGTCGAAAACGCGCCATCTAAGGCAAGTTATGAATATTTTATCGGTAAATTTAATCAAAATACAACTTGAAAGATAGCAGCGCAGACTCTAAGACTTTTTTCCGAAATAATAATGATCGAATTCGCTTAAAAATGGTTACGACTAGAAACACGTGTAAAATTTTTCGATTAACAGATTATAAAACCTTAAAGATTTCGAATAAGTTAACTTAAATTTATTTTAAAAAAATAGCAAAGGATATTTGCCAGGAAATTAAAAAAAACCCTCGCATGTGAGTGCGTTTATTTATTAACCAATTGTAAACGCCGAGTGAAGAATTTTTGTGTGGGTTTTGTTGCTAAGCATCGTTAAATGTAAGTGTGTGTGTGTTAGTCCATCCCTGTTGATCAAAACATAATCGGAATGAGCCTATTTTAATGAGAGTGTGGGAATTAAAAAAAGTCACATGGTTTAAGAACAGCACCATTCACAAAACGCACTTTTGAAAAACATTCAATAATAAAAAAAATGATATCTGCTTATTAAGGTAAAGCAGACTACATCTGTTATCATTAAAATTTAGAAACACAAACAATAATGACGCATGCAGGTAAATTATTAAGAAATACAATCAATCCATCAATGAATATATTGCGTAGCAAACGCGTAATTCGGCACCAACTACTGCTTCCATAACACTTGTATTGGTTAAACTACTTAAAATATGTAACTCGGAGGCAATTTTACTTAACCATTCTGCGTTCAATAGCAGATTCAAAATGTACCGTCTCCTTTACGAATTCCATGATTTTAACAGAAAAATGAAAACAAATAGATGCATTTTACAAACAAATTTAAATAAAAGACTTAGTTTTTACACTCTTGGTTATACCAATAACAAATAGCTGGAAATATACACATTCCACAGTCATTTCTAATGGTCAAATAATCAAATTTTTGTGAAATGCGCTAAAGCGAAAGTCAAAGATACTTAAACAATCGTTGGGGATTGAATCGTTGTATTTATTAATATCAAAAAATATATAAGCCGTTTTATTTATCAATTAAATATTTGCATCAGCGCCAAAAGAGACAGTAAAATCCACACGTTATCGCCAACGAACAATTCAATTATACGGGTTTCTTTCTTTTAACGATATATTTATTTCGCATAATGTCTCTTAACGGCATTTTACTTCACATTTTCTGAAAAATGGCATTTGAAGTTAAATAAAATGAGAGCTTCTATAAAACACGAGTTGGCTTAATAAATCACGTGCTTAACAAACAAAAAATATTAATCACATAGTCATAAAATGTAAGTGTTCGTGTGAATTAATCCATTGCTTGAGATGATAGATGCTTCGGAATACGCTTTTTTTTAAATTAAAGTGTGGGAAATAAAAAATACGTCAAATGGTTTTGGAATACTACTATTGACACAACCCACTTTTGCTCAACCTTGAATAATACAAAAAGAATTATGATGTCTGTTTTATTAAGGTAAAATAAGACTAAATCTTTCAGCATTGAAATTTATAAACAGAAAAATTGATGACGTATGCAGGTTAAGTCGTTAGAAATAAAAGATCAACTGGTTTAAAATGCTCGCGTCCATCTAACTCTCAATTATCTTTTTATATTCTTTTCTCCATATCGCCGGATATTGTTCTCTGTCACGATCATTGGAAGTTCGAAAAACGATTATTTCAGGTATCGGATTTTGTTTCAGAGCACAGTAAGAGAAGTGATAGCGACTCTCTAGTTGCGGTGTCCCGTTTTCACGTTACGTCCGAAGCTTCGCAATTTAATCGTCAGTTCGCGGATTTGCGCCGCAACTGACTTCTCTTCGTCCTCTTACGCATTGCATCTTGAAAAAGAAACCGGTCGACGTCATTTTGTCGACAATCTTGTAGATTCAGCAATTTTAGGCAGGAGCTTTTGCCTCTTATGCATAATTAACTTCATATTTATGTCGAGCAAAAAATAAAACTGTTATACAATGTTAACGTTAGCTTAATTGACAATCCAACAATTTAGGGCTTAAGCTGCCCCAGTCAAGTAAAAACAAAATACTATGTGAGACTTAAAAAACAAACTACTAAAGTATTGGAAATTATTTTGAAGTTTTATAAAAAAAGTATTTTACCAACCGACTTCCCCCTCTGACGAACCCCCCCCTTCCATAATTTTCCTCACCCGATCATTAATCGTCGGTTACTTCCCCGTAGTCGTCGTCCTGGTCTCCCCGCCCCCGTTAATCTAAACTCCGCAATCGTCGCTTTTTGCCCCAAAATACAACTTTTCTACGTTATCCGCCAGCCGAAAGGTTGATGCTGTCTTTCAGTTTTCTCTCCTAAGCAGCCCGTTAAAAACAGTCACGTCGTTCAGATACGATTCTTGATGTTCCACATTTTCGGTTTCGACGACGACAGTTTCGGGTCGTTGGGTATTGACCAACTTGAAGGGTCATATCCTCTGGTCAACGAGTCTAAGTTCCCTTTTAGAATCCCTTGGAAATGTTTTGAAACATTTAACCTACGCATTGGTCGAAAAGATTTACACTTTAGTAAATTTCAAAAGATGGGATTGGAGGGATCACTATAAATCGGAGCAGCGATTTGTGAATATATATTGAAGTGGCGTTAAAAAATGATATCTTGAATGGAGACAGAAGGCAGTCAAAAAACTGGAAAATTTAAGGTCGGTGAAATTTATAAAATATACAATTCGAAAGAATTATGCAGGCATGGACAGAGAGCTTAAACAAAGTCTTCTGAACCTGAGAACTCAGCAACCGAAGCGACGAAATTTACCGAAGATTGCATCTACACGATCACTATATTATAACCGACAAGTGAAAATAACGCAGAAGAATTTAGATTTTGAGCTTGAAGCAAAATTATGGAGTAAATAGATTTCGGGAGTGTAAAAATCCGTTCTAACGGGAAAAGGTTATGAAGATGCCTTTTGATGCATTTAACATGTAACCATTCTGCGAAAACTACTTCAGTACCTCAAAGACTGCCTGCATTAGCGTTTAAGAATCATAATGTGTCTTACAAATATCGCATACAGTAAAGTCACACGTGTATTTTATTAGTGTCATGTCGTTTGAGGACAGAAGAATAGACATGTGAAGGTAAAACAAGAATAAAGAAAGCATTGAAAAATATATATATTTTTTTAGGAAATGAAATAAAACCATCGACGAAGATGTTTTTTGAAGAAGGGTTTTCTAAAAAAATATCTTTGTTTTAACTCATCAATTTCATGGATTTTCTTTTTATCAAACGAAAAATACTTGCGAAAACAGCTAACTGAATACTTTATACACTGGATTGTTTATGTAAGTCCATGTGAGACCCTTCTTAAGTGCAAATCGCTGTTTCACAGGTAATTTTATAAAAAGGTTTAAGCTCTAGCAACATGAAACACTTTTGTCCATGCCTGTATAATTCCCCTTATTGTATATTGTTTTTCAATAATTTTTCCAAGCCTTTAATGTTCTGACTGTTCAACCCTTTATAGAAATTTTAAAATTATCTCGTTTTCTAGTGGTCTGCCTATTCTCTTTATTGAAGAAATCATCGTTTAAAGCCACTTAAATAATTGTTCACTAATCGCTGCTCGTATTTTAAGTAACCCCCTTATCCCCTCTATACATGTTTATCTGAATGCAAATCTATTCGACCAATGCGTAGACTATACCGTTCAATACCAACAATAACAGCTGCATATCGCAATTCGGTCATGCGTTACCTCACAAGTCGTTTACACTGTGAATGCTTAAAGATAAGGCCAACATCCGTGGTGGCGGTTGAATTGACTTGGAAGGCGCAGAGCTGCGAGATTTACACCCGAATGCGAAAGTGCTAACCCTATGCGTTAATTATTCGCCCGCAAATACTGCGCGTCCGAGAATCTCTTGGCTGCCAGCTGACTACAAGGCGAGCGCGACGAGGTTAGCCAAATAATGTCATCGACTCCTGCCATCTGTTCTAGGTTGACCTACCCATCTTCTTCATGGACCCCGAATTCGACGACGTCCCAGTAGAATTTAATGAAACAAGAAACGATATTTTTTTCAATGAAGTTGTAGTGGCACAAAATAAATTGCGCAATCTTTTACCTTATCACAACTCCTATTGATAAAAAACGACACCGACGGAAACAATGGTTCGGCGAGGGTTCCTCGCGCTATTAACTTAACGTTATACATGGATGAAGGTCAACACGGACTTCGCAGTCGATGAAGACGTGATAAGGCTTTGCAATTGAAAGGCGACCTTTCCGTGCGGACTGGTACTGGGTGTAGTCACCGATCGATATGTATGTCAAACAGGTAGTGGGATTGTCCATACCCGGGGACAACGCCCGCTTCAAATATCTCCACTGTCTGTGAACTTCTTGACGATAGACTGTTATCTTATGTTTCTGTGTCGACCATGTTTCGGGGCAACCCTACCGCTTGCAGAAACGTCTCTCCTTCCTTCACAGAAATTCCTGTCAGCGGGCATTGCACAGAAGTCCAGAACAAGGATCACTAATACCGGAAAGGTCGGCATAAGGATAAAGTATCAACATTATAAACCCCCTTTGGCGTGTTTTTTTTATTAGGAACAGTCTCTGTTTAATGTCTGAGTGGTCCCCGACAAATTTAAAGCAAATTAAAATTAGTCTATCGACTTTAATCGCTTTGTTGAAAACACGACAAAATAAATTGTAGTGAATAACACCCACAATAAAAATGCCATAATTAAGAGGTTACAAATGTTTCTTTACACCCAACCGGAGATATATCCACGAGGTCTTAATTACAGAAACACGACTCGGAAGACGTCTACAAAAAATGCAACTCTTGAGTTGACATCGCCTACTCGAAATCTGAGCGATTGTTTTATACGAATATGGCTGGGGCGTTTGTGAGTCACAAGAGCGTGATGTAAAATTCGTACAGCCCCCATGGAGTCACGAAGGCTGTCTTGTGTCGTCACTTTGGATTGACCCAAATCAGCCACTGGCTAGGTCCAGCTTAGTCGAGATGGCGTAGCCCCACTATATTTGCCGTGATGTCCACAGGCTTGAGAATTTGTGTCGCCATCCATACGGTTTGGCGGTTCGGTTTCCAATGATCGACAAAGAGGCTTCAGGTTCTGTCGCCTTTTTGCTGGAACAATTGATATCTGCTTATTAAGGTAAAGCAGACTACATCTGTTATCATTGAAATTTAGAAACACAAACAATAATGACGTATGCAGGTAAATTTTTAAGAAATAAAATCAATCCATCAATGAATATAAAGCGGAGCAAACGCGTTATTCGGCACCAACTAGGACTTCCATAACACTTGTATTGGTTTAACTACTTAAAATATGTAACTCGGAGGCAATTTTACTTAACCATTCTGCGTTCAATAGCAGATTCAAAATGTACCGTCTCCTTTACGAATTCCATGATTTTAACAGAAAAATGAAAACAAATAGATGCATTTTACAAACAAATTTAAATAAAAGACTTAGTTTTTACACTCTTGGTTACACCAATAAAAAATAGCTAGAAATATACACACTCCACAGTCATTTCTAATGGCAAATTATCAATTTATTGTCAAATGCGATAAAGCGAAAGTCAATGATACTTAAACAATCGTTGGGGATTGAATCGTTGTATTTATTTATATTAAGAAAAATATAAGCCGTTTTATTTATCAATTAAATATTTGCATCAGCGCCAAAAGAGACAGTAAAACCCACACGTTATCGCCAACGAACAATTCAATTATACGGGTTTCTTTCTTTTAACGATATATTTATTCCGCATAATGTCTCTTAACGGCATTTTACTTCACATTTTCTGAAAAATGGCATTTGAAGTTAAATAAAATGAGAGCTTTATAAAACACGGGTTGGCTTAATAAATCACGTGCTTAACAAACAAAAAATATTAATCACATAGTCATAAAATGTAAGTGTTCGTGTGAATTAATCCATTGCTTGAGATGATAGATGCTTCGGAATACGCTTTTTTTAAAATTAAAGTGTGGGAAATAAAAAATACGTCAAATGGTTTTGGAATACTACTATTGACACAACCCACTTTTGCTCAACCTTGAATAATACAAATAGAATTATGATGTCTGTTTTATTAAGGTAAAATAAGACTAAATCTTTCAGCATTGAAATTTATAAACAGAAAAATTGATGACGTATGCAGGTAAAGTTGTTAGAAATAAAAGATCAAATAGTTTAAAATGCTCGCGTCCATCTAACTCTCAATTATCTTCTTATATTCTTTTCTCCATATCGCCGGATATTGTTCTCTGTCACGATCATTGGAAGTTCGAAAAACGATTATTTCAGGTATCGGATTTTGTTTCAGAGCACAGTAAGGGAAGTGATAGCGACTCTCTAGGTTCGGTGTCCCGTTTTAACGTTATGTCCGTAGCTTCGCCATTTAATCGTCAGTTCGCGGATTTGCGCCGCAACTGACTTCTCTTCGTCCTCTTACGCATTGCATCTTGAAAAAGAAACCGGTCGACGTCATTTTGTCGACAATCTTGTAGATACAGCAATTTTAGGCAGGAGCTTTTGCGTCTTATGCTTAATTAACTTCATATTTATGTCGAGCAAAAAATTAAACTGTTATACAATGTTAACGTTAGCTTAATTGACAATCCAACAATTTAGGTCTTAAGCTGCCCCAGTCAAGTAAAAACAAAATACTATGTGAGACTTAAAAAACAAACTACTAAAGTATTGGAAATTATTTTGAAGTTTTATAAAAAAAGTATTTTACCAACCGACTTCCCCCTCTGACGAACCCCCCCCCTTCCATACTTTTCCTCACCCGATCATTAATCGTCGGTTACTTCCCCGTAGTCGTCGTCCTGGTCTCCCCGCCCCCGTTAATCTAAACTCCGCAATCGTCGCTTTTTGCCCCAAAATACAACTTTTCTACGTTATCCGCCAGCCGAAAGGTTGATGCTGCCTTTCAGTTTTCTCTTCTAAGCAGCCCGTTAAAAACAGTCACGTCGTTCAGATACGATTCTTGATGTTCCACATTTTCGGTTTCGACGACGACAGTTTCGGGTCGTTGGGTATTGACCAACTTGAAGGGTCATATCCTCTGGTCAACGAGTCAAAGTTCCCTTTTAGAATCCCTTGGAAATGTTTTGAAACATTTAACCTACGCATTGGTCGAAAAGATTTACACTTTAGTAAATTTCAAAAGATGGGATTGGAGGGATCACTATAAATCGGAGCAGCGATTTGTGAATATATATTGAAGTGGCGTTAAAAAATGATATCTTGAATGGAGACAGAAGGCAGTCAACAAACTGGAAAATTTAAGGTCGGTGAAATTTATACAATATACAATTCGAAAGAATTATGCAGGCATGGACAGAGAGCTTAAACAAAGTCTTCTGAACCTGAGAACTCAGCAACCGAAGCGACGAAATTTACCGAAGATTGCATCTACACGATCACTATATTATAACCGACAAGTGAAAAAAACGCCGAAGAATTTAGATTTTGAGCTCGAAGCAAAATTATGGAGTGAATAGATTTCGGGAGTGTAAAAATCCGTTCTAAGGGAAAAGGTTATGAAGATGCCTTTTGATGCATTAAACATGTTACCATTCTGCGAAAACCACTTGAATACCTCAAAGACTGCCTGCATTAGCGTTTACGAATCACTATGTGTCATGTCGTGTGAGGTTAAAACATTAAATTTAGAAAACAAACTGGAAGCCAAAAAATCAAACTTAGTAAAAGGACTAGAAAGCCCAAACATCAAATTTAGTTTGAAGACTGAAAGCCTAAACATAAAACTAAGAATAGATACTTGAACCCTAAACATTCAACTGAGGAGAGAGACTGCAAGACCGAACAGTAAACTTGTCTGAAAGACTGCAAGCTTAAACATAGAACTGAGTAGAGAGACCAGAAGACCAAACATTAAACTAAGTAGAAAGGCTGCAAGCCGACACATATGAATTTGTAGAGGAACTGGAAGCCCATACATTCAAATGAGTAGAGAAACTGGAAGCCCAAACATTACATAAAGTAGACAGACAAGAAGCCAACGAAATAAACTTAGTTAATAGACTGCAAGCCCAACGATCAAACTAAGCGAGAGCAAAAAATTGAGAAAAAAGAGTTGAAGCCAAACATCTAACTTTGTACGAGGACTAAAAAGCCCAAACATCACACTTAGTAAGGAAACTGCAAGCCCAAACATTAATCTTAGTAAAAAGACTGCAAGTTGTAGACATAACACTTAGTAGGGAAGCTGGAAACCAAAACATTAAATTGAGAAGACGAACAAGAAGCCCAAACATTCGACGGAGTAGGGAGACTTGAAGCCAAAACATCAAACTGAGTATAGAGACTGCAAGCCACAACATTTACTGAGAAGAGCAACTGCAAACCGAAACATGAAACTTAGTTGAGAGACTGGAAGCTGAAACATTCAACTGATTAGAGAGACTGTATGCGAAAAACATTCAACTGAGTAGAGAGACTTACAGCCCAAACATAAAACGCAGTGAAAAGACTGCAAGCCAAAACATTCAACTAAGTTGATAGACAGCAAGCCCAAACATTAAACTTAGAAGAGAGACTGGAAGCCAGAACATTTAACTGAGTCGAGAGACTGCAAGCCAAAACATAAAATTTAGTAGAAAGACTGCAAGCCCAAACATTAAACTTAGTTGAGAGACTGCAAGCCGAAATATAAAACGAAGTATTAAGACTGCAAGCCTAAACATTAAACTAAGAAGAAAGGTTGCAATCTAAAACATTTAACTTGGTTCAGAGACTGCAAGCCGAAACATTTAATTTAGTAAAAAGATTGGAAGCCAAAACGGTTAACTTAGTCGGGAAACTAGAAGCCAAAACATTTAACTAAGCAAAAGGACTGCAAGCCAAAAAATTCAATCCAGTCGAGAAACTGGAAGCAAAAACATCAAACTTAGTAGAGAGACTGCAAGCCAAAACATCAAATTGAGAAGAGAGACTGGAAGCCAAAACAAAAAAACTAAGTAAAAGGACTAGAAAGCCCTTACATCAAACTTAGCAGAGAGACTGTCAGACCAAACATACACTTAGTAGAAAGGCTGCAAGCCGAAACATAACACTTTGAAGAGTGATTGGAAGCCCAAGCATTTAAATGAGTAGAGAGACTGGAAGCCCAAACATTCTACTTAGTCGAGAGACTGCAAGCCCAACCATCACACTAAGTAGAGAGACTGGATGCCAAAACATAAAACTTAGTAGAGAGAAAAAAACGAAGTAGAGGAAATAGAAAGCCCTTACATAAAACTTAGAAGGGAGACTGCAAGCCTTAACATCAAAATTTGTTTAGAGACTGCAAGCCGTAGCATAAAACTTAGTAGAGAGACTGGAAGCCCCCACATTAAACTTAGAAGAGAGACTGGAAGCCAGAACATTTAACTGAGTCGAGAGACTGCAAGCCAAAACATAAAATTTAGTAGAAAGACTGCAAGCCCAAACATTAAACTTAGTTGAGAGACTGCAAGCCGAAATATAAAACGAAGTATTAAGACTGCAAGCCTAAACATTAAACTAAGAAGAAAAGTTGCAATCTAAAACATTTAACTTGGTTCAGAGACTGCAAGCCGAAACATTTAATTTAGTAAAAAGATTGGAAGCCAAAACGGTTAACTTAGTCGGGAAACTAGAAGCCAAAACATTTAACTAAGCAAAAGGACTGCAAGCCAAAAAATTCAATCCAGTCGAGAAACTGGAAGCAAAAACATCAAACTTAGTAGAGAGACTGCAAGCCAAAACATCAAATTGAGAAGAGAGACTGGAAGCCAAAACAAAAAAACTAAGTAAAAGGACTAGAAAGCCCTTACATCAAACTTAGCAGAGAGACTGTCAGACCAAACATACACTTAGTAGAAAGGCTGCAAGCCGAAACATAACACTTTGAAGAGTGATTGGAAGCCCAAGCATTTAAATGAGTAGAGAGACTGGAAGCCCAAACATTCTACTTAGTCGAGAGACTGCAAGCCCAACCATCACACTAAGTAGAGAGACTGGATGCCAAAACATAAAACTTAGTAGAGAGAAAAAAACGAAGAAGAGGAAATAGAAAGCCCTTACATAAAACTTAGAAGGGAGACTGCAAGCCTTAACATCAAAATTTGTTTAGAGACTGCAAGCCGTAGCATAAAACTTAGTAGAGAGACTGGAAGCCCACACATTAAACTTGTGAGAAATACTGCAAGCGTTAACATATAACTAAGTAAAGAGACTTGAAGCACAAAACATTAAACTGAGTAGAGAAACAAGAAGCAAAACATCAAACTAAGTAGGGAGACTGGAAGACCAAACATAATACTTACTAGAAAGGCTGCAAGCCGAAATATAACACTTTGTAGAGGGACTGGAAGCCCAAACATTCAAATGAGTAGAGAGACTGGAAGCCGAAACATTCAACTGAGTCGAGAGACTGGATTCCAAAACAATACACTTAGTACATAGACTGCAAGACCAACCATCAACCTTAGTAGATAGACTGCAACCCTAAACATCAAATTCAGAAGAGAGACTGGAAGCAAAAAAATCAAACTTAGTACGAGGACTAGAAAGCACAAAAATCAAACTTAGTAGGCAGACTGCAAGCCCAAACATTAAACTTAGAAGAAGGACTGCAAGTTGAAACATAAAAAAAATGTTTGACAGACTAAAAAGCAAAACATTAAATTGAAAACGCGGACTAGAAGCCCAAACAATGAACTGAGTAGAGAGACTTGAAGCCAACACATAATACTTAGTACAGAGACTGTCCGTCAGCATGTATTGTAACAATCAGATTGATTTGGAACGGAACTTTAAAGTTCTTGCATTCAGTAGGAGCCGAATTTTAATAATGGTTTTTCGAAGAATTCGTGGCCCAAAAATCAAAATGTCGCCATGGCCAAACACGAAAATGGGGAATGAATAATAATGTTTATTATTCAGACCATACTGAGGGCCCGACCTGGGCTTAAAACGCTAGCTAAACCCGATGCTTAGAGCCCACTGCATGCGATTCCTGTCTGGACACACCTAGGGCGTGTCGTGGTGAAAAGGAGGGGCGGCCAAGTGTCGTCGATATTGTCTTAATTTCTCCACGTTAAGGGCACATCATGCGCTGTTGTGTGTGTTAGCCAATGGGGTGCCAGTCCAATGAATTTTATGCGTCTTGAATAAAAAAACACAACATGTAAGGTAACTACAAAGTCACTTTCGATTATTTTGAAGGAGCTCAATAATATATATGTTCTTATCCTTACGGGCCTACCAAATATAATAAGGCAAGACGACTACTTCGTAGATTCAAATCGGAAGGTATGTGGATTTATCGTTGTAAACAAACGTTAATTTATCAATACACTACAGAACACCTTTCTCTGAAATGTAGTCGTGCAACGACGGAATGGCTTACCTGGTAACGTGGGTATAGAAATGTACTCGGCGTCTCAAACAAGTTGTTGTATGAATAGAGATGCGCGTGGTGTTTTTTGGGAGACCTACAGCTGGGTTGTCTTTGGATTAGTGATGTTGAACAGGGTTGAAACGAATAAACGAAGTAAATGTCCCAAAATTTAAGTTTAAACAGACTAGTAGTAGTATTCTATTGTGTTTTAACAGCCCCGCGCCCCAAAACGCGCACATTCTCAGGATCCGCCAATCCCTTGGCCGCCAGTTGACAGCAAGGCGTGCGCGTAAGCATCTCTGCCAAATCGCGTTTACAAAGCTCACCCGAACAGCATAGCATTTGGGGTGGGAGGCTATGCCCAACTTTTACGAGGTATCAGCGTTGTTTAACAACCAGCGTGTCACGTTAGGCTATTGCCAGGATTGAGTTGAATCCTTTTTAAGGAAATATAAATGCCCACAATACAAGGGTTTCCACGATGCAAACTTCCTTATCAAAACCCTCAAACATACAAAAATTCGGGACTTAGAGAGATGAATTAATTTTGCACGAATGACCGATAGTCATGAATAATGATTAGCATTTCGGGTTGTTCATACATAATGTTAGCAGATAGGCAGGATGATCCTGATTTTTGTTCAATTTAATATTGCTATTCCTATTTAAAGAGATTAAAACTGTCGCATACGGATTCTCACAAAAATGAACAAAAATAAAGGACCTATAAACAAGAACTTGTTTTTCAACCGCCACTATCACCCCACATAATTTATTTATTAAATGCGCTGAATAACTTTATTTACAATCGAAAAGTGAATTATACTCGTCTTTAATAAACTATTTGCTAATTTATTCAATTGATTAAAACAGCTTTCAAATCATTTTGATTAATATAAAAAAAATCGTTGAATAAATATTTAAAAACTCACATGCCGTCCTTGCACAATAATTGCGGTGAACTGCAATGTGCAGTTTTATCTCTCCCTTTTTTTACTTTTACACGTCTAGCCTTCGGTTTTCAAACACTGTGACACTAATAAAATACACGTATGACTTGACTTTATGCCATACCTGTAAGACAAATTTTGATTGTAAACCCTACGGCAGGCAGTCTTTGAGGAATACGAGTGGTCTTTGGAGAGTGGTTGTCTGTTTAATGCATTAAAATGCATCATTATAACATTTTTCCTTCGAGCGGAATTAAACACTCGTGAAATCTTTTTACTCCATAATTTCGCTTCAAGCTTAAAATCGAAATCATGAGTAATCATGTAGATGCAATTTTCGGAAATTGGTTGCTTATTTCTCAGGTTCTGCTGACTTGGTTTAAGGTCTTTGTCAATGCCTGTATACTTCCATCTAATTGTTTATTGTATTAATTTCACCGGCATTAAAAATGCTAGTTTGTTGGCTGCCTTGTTTTTTATCCATGAAAGATATCATCGTTAAACGTCACTTCAATATGTGTAAACCGCTTCGACCAATTCGTGTGTTTAATGTTTTAAAACATTTCCAAGGGATTCACAGGGGAAACTTTGAATTAAAAAAACCAAGTTAGCAAGAGGGTTTACTCAGAATTCACACAAGCAAATCCAGCATACCCTCGTGTCGCGTTGTTTGAAATTCTTCCTGGACTTCGATTGTGACCTACGAGAATCAATCAAATTTGTATTATTTACCGTTTAAGAAAGCTGCCGTCAAACCCTTTGTATACCTCAAGGCTTTGAATAGAGTTTTTTTAACAATTATGAAATCGAAAAAAAAATGCGCTTTAAAAAAAAGGAGGCAACAGATTCGAAACGGTTACCTTCTAATAAAACTAACAGACATTTATTAATCCGCTACTTTTCAACTGAAAGTTTACGTCCTTGGGTTCCTAGTAAATCTGATTGCCTTACACCTTGGTGTTTAATGAAACAAGATTAATGCTGCGATCACCATGCTCGAAATGCTGTTCTGCGTTGATTTTTGAACATGTGATGTTCATTTTCTAACTCATTTGTTGACTTCAAATAACGTTTAAGTGTGACGCTGTAGCAATTGTGGGGTTCTGACTATAGAAATATTAGACCTTCGCTTGAGGTTTTCTAACGGTCATTGTAGAACATGGATGCACATTCTAGGCAACCAAAATTGGGAGACGCATTGAAATTAAACAGCTATAAATTGTCGGCGAGGTTATTTAAACAAAAAGTGAAACTGGGATGGGTCTTTATAATGGAAAAACGACGATGCTGTGTTTAAAAGGTAGAAACTATCTCTCGTCTCGACGACTGTTGATAATAGAAGCTGTATCTTTGTGAGATCCAGTGTGAACTCATGCTACTAAATTTTAAATAACAATGCCGTTTGAAGCAAAATATATTTTAATGTTTTTTTTGTTTTTTTGTTTGTTTTAGACATGTGGGTTGTTATATCATTATGAATTGTCATTTTTGATATCAATCAAAATTATCGAAAAGCTGTTATTAAGCACAATAGATAACACTTGATAAGACACTTTTAATGATAACAATGGCTTATCCGTGCTGTGATTCGGACAACCGAACCTTCACTACCTTGCAGGTGACGCATATACAGCTTCCAGTATACCCACCCAAATGGACTCCGATATATTTATCCTTTTTTTTCATTTTTACGCGTTGCGTATTTAAGATTTTCATCTCGGCATTATATTAATATATGTTATTTTAAGTCGTTTTTCACTAGCATCCTAGAAGTTCTATCAAGTAGACCCAACTTTCTACGGGTTAGTCAACACGTTAAACATCAATGTTTTATGATCACCAACGTGTTTTGATTCGTAACAACACAGTCATCCGAACTCCTTCCATTATATTGAGAAAAAAAATGCCGCAGTTTTAATCCGTTTGTACCTTACACATGAAAATAGTCATATTAAATAAAAAAACATCGGCTCAACATTGTGGATCGGTAACCTCAAATGGCATTGTTCTTGCTCATCATTGTCCATAACTCTCGTTAATACATGCGACTTTATTCGTAACTACGTCCGCATTTTGTTGGTGTTTTGGTGTTGCATAAGAAAGTTTGCATCCTGGTTAACTTTTGTATTGGGGGTATTAATATTTGCTTAAAGAGAATTCGACTTAATCCTGCCTATAGCCTAACGTTACACGCTCGCGGTTACACAACGCCGATACCTGGTTAACATTGGGCAAAACAGTGCGGCAATTCAATTAAATGTGGAATCAAGATAATTAATTAGTAGAAAATCCACTTTAAATTTATTAAGCCGGTCAGATGACGAATATATTCTTAGGCATCCTTAGCGCATTATTGCCTGTTGGAAACTTCATAAGAGGCACCTCGCTTCAATGCCCCATTACGATCTTAAGAATTTACGTCCGTTTTCAAGTTGAGTTTTCAAGGTGAAGAACTTAACGTTCGCTTTGACGTAGCGAAGTTTGAGAATGTCGACTCAACCAACTTGCGCCGTCATCTTTCAATTGAAACAAGACTTTTTGACACCATAATCGACGAAAAGTCTTCAGGTGACACCTTCTATCCTCTGAATCATTAGTGGACATTAATTTTAAACAACAATAAATACTTGGCATCATTTTAATCTAGCAAAAGTGCAGTTAAGCCAGAATTTTTCACTTGTCTGTGGATTGCAAAGCCATTTAAGTAGCTTGAAACTCTTTGACATATTCTATAACTAGTATGTGTTACACTGTGTTGTTTTTATGCTCAAAGTTTTGGTCCTCGTGACCTCAATAAAGCCACTTCAATAACTATTATTATCATTATTATTGTCTCCGAATTTACAGTTTTGCCCACGAATCGGTGCTGGAGGGCACTCAAGGTAGGCGTATTGCTTTGATCTACGATTCTAACATACTCGGTGTATTAATAAGCACAGAGGCGTGTTTTACGCAGAGCATAATTCAAAGTGATGACGTAATTGTTAGGCTTCGCCGAATAGATGAAAGCTTGGCTTTCCACATGGTGTAGTTAATTAAAAGCAGGAATGAATGCGTGATTCAACGTGATTGTTCAAATCTGATTGATTACTCTCGCGTGTGCGCGTTAAACAATGACGAATGCTCGAGTTAACTCGTGTTGGTTAACAATGAGACGAAATCAGTATATTAATTTATTACAGAAAAGATTTAAAATTTGTGAGATAATGTTGGCCTTTAATGTAGTAATAAAAAATAAAATATTTAAAATGCCACAGCATTTGCAGAGTTTCAAGGTAATGAAGAGAGACGAGGAGGAAGAGGAGAAGATGGATAAAGGAGGAGAAGGAGGAGAAGGAGGAGGAGGAGGAGGAGGAGGAGGATGAGGAGGAGGAGAAGGAAGATGAGTAGGAGGAGGAAGAGAAGGGGGAAGGAGAGGAGGAAGAGGAAGAGGAGAAGTATATTTTGAAGTAGTAGGGGATAATTAGATATCAATTTCATTTTCTAGCTTAAACCTATAAAATACGGTAGTTGCTTATGATCAATGCTTTAAACACTACAGTTAACTGTATTACATTCGTCTAAAATGTTCTGAAGCCTGCAGTGCAAACAGAAATGGGTTATTTCCATCAGGCAATTCTTCAAGGTCATGGTGTGATTGTGGCGCTACCATGAACGTAGATTAACATCTGCTTGTTACGAAGGGTTTCACAAATCCGTCATTATATGCAATTTTTCAAGGTTACTAAATCTTTTCAAAGAATCTTGCATTCATCGTTGGAAGGAGGAAGAGGAGAAATAGAAGAAGGAGGAAGAAGATGAGGAAATGTGTTCAATAACGCACCTCGGTTTATGCCTCATGTGAACACGACTCAATCAAGACCCACTCAAGACCCCAGACACCAGAAACCGGCGCTTTCATCAGACAGACCCTTGTCGTCGGCTTCAATTACATTTAACTATAACCGATTAAATGCGGTAGTTGCTAACGATAAATGCTTTAAACACTACAGTTCACATAATTACATTCGTCTAACATGTTCTGAAGCCTCCCGTGCAAACAGAAATGGGTTATTTGTGGCGCTATGATAAAATTAGATTAAGTTTTGCTTGTTACGAATTGTTTCACGAATCCGTCATTATATGCCATTTATCCGGGTAGTGGGTAACTTAATCTTTCCAAAGAATCTTGCATTCACCTTAAGGTTTGAGCGAGGCCACATTCAGTAGAGCCTTCCCGAATCGTGAAATTCAAGTAAATTATTAAGCATACAGTTAAGCTTCCTATCGCGAATGCATAACCGGATTCACACAACAAGACTAGCGCATCCACGAAGCTGGCCTCTCCGAAGTTAGTCTACTTAATTTGTACGAACGTCATATAGTGAGGTGCCCAATTCCTTGGCAGACGGCATTTAATACTTAGAACAATGTAAGACATCTCTGTCTCTGGCGACAAACGAATAAGTCCGGTTCAAAACACATCGTCAGCAACATAAAATAGTTACTTTATTTGGAACTTAAACGACAGTAACAACATATTTGTACTTACATATTGTTAGTAGAACTTGTCTCATGGCGTTTAGCAGTCGTGAGCATCATTAATTCAAATTGTGTTTCAATACTTCCTGTTATCGCTAAAAAATGAATAATGTTGCAATGGAAAGAGTCTTTTTTCATTACAACTGACGAGAATATGCTTTATCGGCCATTAAGGGTAAGCGAAACACGTCAAAGAATGGTATATTATACAACAGAGTTAGCACATTTGATCACAAATTGCAGTCAATTATACATTATCAACATCCTTACATAGATCCTTTTAAGAGCAGCAATGAATAACTATCAAGCAGCCTTTATTTAATGATATAACTCTCAAGTCTCATCGCGTTCTCAAATATAGACCCAAGGTAACCAAATATTTAGGTCGATATCTTCCGTCACTAATAAAATACGCGGATGATCTGACTTTGTGCCATCCATGCAAGACGCAAGGTGATTCTCAACAGTTCGGGCAGGTGTGTCACTGAGGTACTTGAGTGGTCTTCTAAGAATGATCTTTTGCTGAATGCATCAAAATGCATCCATATCACATTTTCCCTGACAGCAGCTGCAACTGCCAACAACCCCGAAATTTCTTCACAACATAACTTCGCGTGGTGATTTTTAACAGTCGGTTATCGTGGAGTGATCATGTCGATGTTGTCTTTGGTAAAAGCCGCCGTCTTTGCTTCCTTGTTCGCCGATTCAGGAGACTTGGTTTGAGATCGAGCCATATAAAAACTTTCGTCCATGCCTGAATAATTCCCATGATTGTATATTGTTCCCCAGTAATATTCCCCGGCCTTAAATGCTCGGACGTTTTAACTCTTTATCGAATTTTTAAAATAATCATGTTTTCTAGCGGTCTGCCTATTCTTTTTATCAAAGAAATCATCGTTGAACGCCACTTCAATAACTGCTTATTAATCGCTGCCCGAATTTTAAATTACCTTTTCCATCCACTTTATTCCAGTTTATCGGAATGTAAATCTCTTCGACCAATGCGCCGTCCATACAGTTCAATTCTAACAAGAACTGCGGCATATCGCAATTCGGTCATTTCCTATTTGTCCCGATTTTTAGTCTCACCAGACCAGGTTAAACAGGAACTACAATACAATTTTCGCATCTAGTATTTGTTATTCTGCCTTTTTAAATGCTGAAAGTTTTGGTCCTCGTGACTTCAATAAAGCCATTACAATTATTATTATTATTAAATAGGCCAATCGGGTGGGACTCTTAGTAGCCTTGAGACCAGTCAATTTCCATTGGCCCACCAATCGTTGAAGACCGCAACTTGCTTCGGATTTGCACACGGGGCCAAACGACAACGCATGAGTACGCGCTTTGCCAATAACTCGATCAACGATTGTTTTAAAACTCTTAGAGAATCTCTTTGTTAGTAATTATTGACAAATTCCATCACGTCACCAACCTGGTTTTAAGTAAGATGTAACTGTTTGTGGAAACGGGGCTTGTTTTATGCCAGCGCGTTGGCTAAGATAAACCCGATTGTGATTACGTGCCTAGCAGGCTGTAAAACAATAGCCAATTAGAATGGGAGCATGGCGTGCATGAATATTCGGCAATAGAGGGACTAAACAAGTTAGCCGGTTTCTGGCCATTTCAAAGTCTTCATCTCAGAAATACTCCTTTTGCGGAGCTCCCAGAGGCTTAATAGCTCGAAGAGGTTGCCCGACTGTATAGCGGTCACATACTTGCGTTCGACTCGCAGCTCAGGCCACGACACGTGGGACTGGGGACTTCGCCACTGTTAAATTATTCCCGAGAATTTTCAAGGCACACCTGTTAAGGCGGTTTACTCTCTTGTTAATGAGATAGGTTTTGGGGAAGGTTGTTCTGAGGTTTCAGTTGATTCCATCCGGTGCAGTGGGTTGTGATTTAATTTTCTCTACCTTTAGTTCTGAATATGGTCAATGAAGTGGTACGCTCACACGATAAAGATGACGACGAAAAGGCACTTAAAAATTCTTTATTATCGGTTCAAAGTCCAGGGGCTTCCAACTAAGCTGCTAGCGGCAGTTCCAAATTTCCAAAAGCCCAAATGGTGCCAAACCAGTCTTCTTGGCGCTAGATCTTCCACAAAAGAATGAAAACGATTGTCTTGTCCAAGTTGCCTTTTTCTTCCTAGTTCGAGATTCCCGATGATTCATCATTAACTTCAACCAGCGCTTTTAGTCCTGAAAAAAGTGAGCATTCGCATAGTAAGAATCATATTCTTAAAATTTGAGGTCCTAGTGCGGCCACTGTTTACCCTGAAAAGCAGTCCTCTATCGGCGGTGATATTGAACAACGTAGTAGACTTGGTAAAGCAGCAGTGCCTTGCTGACTAAAACGGTCTCAATTGCTCCAGAATTCGCAGGCGATATCGTTGTCCTGGGATATAGCCCTACTCCAAGCCCATTAATTTGTACGACGCGCAAGTCGAGTATGTACCAGCCGTTATGTATTACGGTTCTGTGCGGTGAAATTTATTTTGTGCCAACACACCTGCATTTTAAAACTATTGTTTCTTATTTCATTAAATTTTACTGGGACGTCGTCGAATTCGGGGTATATGAAGAAGATTTGTAGGTCAACCAAGAAAAGATCGCAAGAGTTTATGACATAATTTAGCTAACCTCGTCGTGCAAGCCTGGTAGTCAGCTGGCGGCCACGAGATTGGCGGACGCCGAGTTTGTGCGGCCGAAGAATTCACGCACTCTCGATTTCGGGTGTACATCTCCCAGCCTGAGCTTTGCGTCTTCAAGGTCAATTCCACCACCTCCTCCTCCTCTGCGGTTTGGTTTAAGGGTGGGGAGCACTGCAGAAAACGAATGCAAGACGGATATCGAACTTATCTTTCAGCATTTAGAGTGTAAACACCTGATAGGGGAACCCTATCCTGAAGAGTACAGTTGCGGAGACCCCTAATGGTCAAAAAGTGAAGCAACGCGTCGCAACCCCCATCTTCCTTCATCGCCATCATCATCGGCAGTAAAGTTCTTTCGAGAGAAGCACAGCCTAGCAGCTCGGTATTTCTGTGTTTTTTTCTGTTTTGTTCGATTAGTCGAAAACTGGGCGGAGGGGAGACGCGTGTAGGAGAAACGCATAGTCACGGAGTTTTATGGGCAATGCTGGGTTGAAGGTATGGGGATTTGAGATTCTGTTCGTGTTAAAAAGCACGGGCATAAATTAGTGGCAACTGGGTCGTGTTAAGCGTCCTTTTCTGACGCTCACTGGATTGGCGGACACTTAGTTTGTTCGATAGAATTCACACGTAGAGAGCACGGGGCATTATTAAAGTTGTAGAATACTACTTAAAGCCAGCTGTTGAAACCGAATTTCTTTTACATTTTCCTCGTTTATTCGTTCCAACGCATTCATAGAAAATCTCAATTTCCTGTTTAACGTTTGCTTGCTGAAAATCCTTACTTACTTTGGAACCGACAGACTAGGAAGCAGAGGCGATGGCATTTATATAAGACGTGAGAAGTGTATTATTGTGTTTTCCCAAGCGGCGCGTACTTTGAATACGTGCGTTCTGACAACAACTAAAAATATCTCGTTTGGGATATCATCGACATGCACATTCAAAAGCAAATTGAAATTTGCAAAAAGTCTAGAAAAAGGTGTAAGTCGAACCTCTTTTAGATTATTACAGATTTAAACTGTTCAATTTACTTTTATAAATATTGAAAATCCTTGTAAATTCTCAAACACCGCTCTCTATCTAGCACGACCTTTAGTTAAATGAAAGAATTAAAGCAGTATTTAATTATCCTCGAAAGTCGTTAATCGCACCCAATGCACTTTCTTCCGTGTTAACAACAGAGTTTTATTGTTTATATTAATTTAATTGGTGTATGTTTCGTTAGCTAGCTTCGTTTCATCACTTATTGAACCACTTATTGCCACCGCTTATCATAATCAACGGCCAATTTAATCCAAGTCTAAGTAAAAGCAACAGTTATTGACGTCGTCTAAGAAGTATGACTAGGGGAGGAAATCGTCATTGAAGCATCACTATTAGTTAAACTCGTCATATTTGAATCAGAAGTGTAGGAAGTCGTCATAGTAGTGTAAGCAGTGGTGAAAGTCGTCTAATTTTCAGCCAATAATAGTATGTTTTTTTTTCTCTTGCTTGGACGAAAGAAACTTTGACTCGCAATTAATAGGGCATCGAAAGATATTTGTTATTAATTTGAAACAAAAATACGCGGCAAATTGTCAACCAATTTTATATACGTTTAGGACTACTACTTTGATCTATTTCGCGTAAACAAAAACGACTTCAACCACTACTAATACCCCGAGGACCTCTACCATCACGTCAGATACTACCTATACAACTTCAATAACTTACCATTCTTATAAGACGAGTTCAATCACTTTTTTTAACTGCAAGGACGATTTCGCATACAACTGACAAGAAACAAATCTCTTCTACAACTGATAATTCTTCTTATGCAACTAAATAGTTTTTTTACTACTAAGATCACTTTAAAAACTTCTTTTACTTCAAATCCGACGCAAATAACTGCTTTAACAACTAAGACTATTGCAGAAAATTATGCTACTGCTTATGAATATCGAATGCCCTTCAGCACTGTAAAACCGACCCACTTAGTTGCTGCAACACTAGACTTTCAGGCATCTTCCCCCCCACAACACATCGTACCGCCAACCTTTCAAATGCCCGACAATTTCGGCCAATGGATCTCAAACGCCGTTACAGAACCCTACCGAAAGCTGGCCCTCGGCGCACTCCTTGCCACTGAAGTAGCCTACCAAGTGAACGGCTTTGCCTCTTCCCCCCTTGCCCCATACTCGCAATCCTTAGGAGCCTTCGAGCTACTAAAACAGTTCTTAAAACTCCTCAATCGCACCCAGAGGGACGGGGAGTGCAACAGACAAGTCGGAAACGATTTCTATTGTTAACCTGGTTTTGTAAACAATTGCGGGAACCAGAGTTCAAAATGCCAGAATTAAACTAAGATGTGAAATATAAAGAATAATGGCACTAGGGTGAACCTTGAAACACTGATAAGCGAATTAAATTTCTATTTTAAAAATATCGCGAAAATGATACATTATTCAATAATGTATACTTTTATTTGTAATTAAATTTCTTATAAACGGAACGATAAAGAACAATTCCTGTTAATGATAAAGGAAGCTTGTAGTGACTGTAAACGCCCCTTTTTGTTTTAACGGACACGAACCGAATTCGACCCACGAACGCGCCATCGCTGACTTAAAGTCATGGCTTTGTATTATAAAATCAAGAAAACTATATTGATTTTACTTTGGTTTGCGTTCTGTTATATTACACTTTAGACGCGTTTGTCATAAAAAAGTTAAGTGGGTGTAGTTATCGTCGAACTTGGAATCACGACATTGGCGAGCAGAATTGTTTTAGGAGTTTCTTTTTGATGAGCGTGCTTATTGAGCAATGTTTCGACGTATTTCTATTAAAGTTCCACCTTTGTGGAAGAGCGATATAGAGGCATGGAATCCCAGTTTGCGTCGAAATGAATTGTCGTTGAGTAAACCAAGTTTCATTACGTGATGACGTCACTGACAGAGGATCTAGTTGCCCGTTAACGCCACATTATCTTTCAACAACCGGCAAAGAGCCTGTACACTGTGCTTAGGACAGCTCTTATTCCCGAACACGACAAAAGCCACCAAACGACAAATGCCACCATATAAAGACCACTGGCCGTGCCACATTTCAGCGTTACAGCCGTCTCGACCCAGCAAAGAGACACATAGCACAAAAGGAATTCGAACGAAATGATGTAGCTTTGAATCGCACGCCCGTCCGACAGCGAGTAGTGATCCCCGCTCCACATGGTTAAAAAGGCCACACCCGGGGATAAGCGTCCTGGTGGCGACTATCGAGCCCTGAACGCAGTCACAGTTCTTGATCGCCATTCTCTGCCGCACATTCACGACGTTTTCTCGTTCCTACATAGAAAGAAGATTTTCTGCACAATAGATCTGGTCTGGGCGTACAACCAGATACCAATCGCCTTTGAGGAAATCCCGAAAACGGAAATCACAACACCCTTTGGATTATACGAATGCCGTTTGGGCTCAGAAACGCTTGCCAAACCTTTCAACGCTTCATCGACTAAATTCTTCGCGGTTTCGACTTCTGCAGTGCTTATATCGGTGACATTATTATCACCAGCAAAGACGAAGAAGAGCACCTGCAACATTTGATAGTGGTCCTTCGGCGCCTGGATGAACACAGGTTCGTTGTGAACCCCGAGAAATGCCATTTTCGCCGAACCGAAGTAAGTTTCCTGGGTCACTTGGTAAATAATCTGGGATTTCGACCACTAGACGCAAAGTTTACAGCGGTTGCTGACGGCCCAAAGCCTAGTACAAAGCGTCAGCTTCGACAATTTTTCGGGATGCTGAATTTTTACCAACGTTTCATCGCCGATTTTGCCGAGATGGCCTCGCCGTTAACCCCTCTGACATACAACGGAAACGGTCAGGTAAAACTGTCACGAGAACAGAGTTCAGCCTTCCAGAAGTTGAAGGCTAGTCTCGCTGCCGCGACCTTATTGGTTCATCCGCACCCTTATGCCAAACTTTCTTTGATGGTGGATGCTTCGAACACTGCAGTCTTTATCACCAACGGAACGCTGATACAGAACCCTCGGTCGTGAATCATTGGCGGCTTACCTAAGCATAAAGTATTTTCGCCATTTTGCAGAAAGTAGCCGCATCCTAATTTTAACGGACCACAAGCAGTTGATTCATGCCATCGCCTCCTACTCTTCTCGCTACAACGAACGCGAGATCCGACAACTCGATTTCCTCTCCAAGTTCGACCTTGAATTTCCTAATATCAGCGGCACTTTGATAATCAAATTACCGACGTCATTTCGCGCATCGAGTTCAACAGATCTGCAGCTCGCTAATTGTATCGTCGACGAGGAGATGTCTGACGCCCAGCACCACGAGGGTATTCGAATTGGGCCCGACGACACAGCCCTTATAAACCTAACTCTCCCGCTGTCTCCGCGTTTTCTGCTCTGCGACAACAGCACAGCTTCCCCTCGCCCGCTAGTTCCGCAATGCATGGTCTTTCGCAACCTGGTATTCGCGCAACCACCTGACTAGTGGCTAAAAGGTTTTCGTGGAAGGGATTGCAAAAGGTCGTCCGCCTGTTGACACGGGCATGCCTTCGATGTCAGCAAGTTGATATCAATCGTATCACCAAAGCACCGATCGGACACGTTCGACGCACCCGACGCGCGGTTTCGCCAACGTTCATGTGGATTAAGTCGGCCAGTTGCATTCATCCAGGGGTTTCCGCTACTTGCTGACTTGTGTAGATCGCTTCGTGTGCTAGTGGGCAGTTATACCGCAAGCGGACATCGGCGCAGAAACGGTCGTTCTCGCTTTCCTGCATAACTGGGTGGCGCGCTTCGGTTCTCGTCGTCGTTTGACAACCGGCCGAGGAGCACAATCTGAATCAACGCTTTTCCAAATGATGTGCCAATTTCTTGGATGCGAGCGAATCCGCAAAACTTCTTACCATCCAGCGGCCAATGGGATAGTTGAGCGGCTCTATCGAACACTGAAGTCCTCCCTCATGGCTCAAGATGACCGAGAACATTGGGTAGACAATTTGCCTCTCGTCCTGCTTGGCAACTCTCCGCTTACCGGGTGAGTTTGTTAACCCAAGAGCAGCTGAGCCGTCCCTGTTTGTCTCCGATGTTCTTTAGAGGCTACGCAGTTTTGCGTTTAGCGTTCGGTCTAGAGAAACAAGACCCCAGAAGTCAGGCTCCCAGATCAACCCACTACTGCAAAAGAGCACCCACGTTTTTCTACGTTGTGATCAAGTCCCTCTTTTTCTTGAACCACCATATAATGGTCCTTATCCGGTACTTTCCCATTCGGATAAAAGGTTTAAAATATTCTTGAATGGACACAATGAAACGGTTTCTATTGATCGACTTAAGAGTGCCTTCTTCCAGGAACCCTTGTTCATTGCTGTTCTAATTTGCAATCCGCATGAACTGACTGGCAAACCGAACGACGCGATTCCCCCATAAAACTCTATTGTGTCATATTCTGCTGCCCCTGCCGAAATCAGTTTAGAGCCGCCTGATGAACTTACGACCTCCCGCTCACCAAGCGGTCGTGTCAGTCGAACACCATTGCATCTAACAAACTTTGCCCGCTAATTTACCGCCTGTTAACCTGCAACCCCTCCAGCCATTCTTATTGTATCTCTTCCCCTGACAACGAAGAGACAAAGGAGGGAGCAAGGTAGTGACTTTAACGCCCCTTTTTGTTTTTACGGACAAGAACCAAATTCGACCCACGAACACACCATCGCCGACTTAACGTCATGGCTTTGTATTAATAAATCAAGAAAACTATCTTGATTATACTTTGGTTTGCGTTCTCTTATATTACCCTGTAGACGCTTGTGTCATAAAAGGGTTAGACGGGTTAAGTTATCGTCAAACTGCGAATCACGACAAGCCTACTACACAAGATGTTCGCGTAGGGGATATTGTGGTAAAACAATCGTTTGAAAGTCGAGAAATTTATAACAAGTAGGCAAGCAGGTTTCTTATCGATTCTGTTTGCACGTCACTGCCTTTTAAGGCTTGCGAGTCGACAACTTGTATGAAAATTGTTACTCTTTCTAGTAAAATGTGTCAGAGGGTGTTAATAAAAGGCTTTTCAAAGGTATGACCAAGCGTAAATAAGCCAATTTACTGTGGGCGTATTTTTTTAATGGCTGTTTGACAAAAAGTGGGCAGGGCTGATTAGGGTTTGCTCCGACTGACGAGATCTTTCAATAATGCCCGTTGTCACATAAAATGTTGAAAAAAGGGGATTTTATACGATTGATTCAAAGAAAATCAAAAGACCATTTTAAAACGTCGTTTATTTATGCTTATACGCAATTGTAACCGGAAACAACAATCTGGCTTTGTGTACGGTAACATTTACAACGGGCGATAGAGGAACGACTGAAAGACTGAACATTATCCCAAGAAGCTTTTGTAGCTTCGATGACTCACGCGTTGCTCAAAATCCTTCCTCAAGTTTGACGCGCGACTTGCGGCAGGTATATTTTTTACACCTGGTAATATAAATTGTTTTTTTATATAATTATAGGTCTGCCCTTTTATCCGCGACAACGCTTCTAATCTTCACCAGACTTTACATTTATATCCTATTCTTTTTTGCATATGGATAATAAATCTTCCCGAAGAATCTTCAGGTCTCCGAAGTTACGAGGACATTACATTTGCTAATAGCTGTGTTGAACGTGAAAGTAACCAAGTTTTCTCTCCTACACGCCTTCTTGCTCGTACACGTACCCCAACAATATGCACCCATCTGAGCACAAACACTATTAGGATGCGTTCCTGACCACACCCTTTGAAGGAAGAGCAATACCACCGAATACATTCTCCCCTCCCGACATTTATTCCACAGGCTTCACCCGCCAAACTTATCAAATTCCCTTCAGCACTGTAAAACTCACCCACTTCGTTGCTGCAACACTAGATTTTCGGGCATCTAAAACACCAAAAAACTTCGAACCGCCAACTCTTCAAATGACCAACAATTTTAGCCAATGGATACCAAAGGCCCGTACCTACCTTTAATTGGTTACAGAACCCTACAAAAAGCTGGCCGTCGGTGCACTCTTTGCATTTGAAGTTGCCAACCAAGAAGACGGCTTTGCCATCTCCCCCCTCGCTTCAGTTCAGTTCGGGAACCAACGACGCCTACTTTAAACTCTTAGCGAGACGAAGAGTTCCTGCGGGACTTCTACATCGGGCCTTCTTACCTCAGTTTTAATTGTCCTTGTCGACGCAAGGACCATTTTCACCGCCAAGATTTGCACACATTATAAAGTAGTCCAAATGGCAGCCTTTAATAGTTTACCCATAAAAAAATTACAGAACTTGATTAAGATTCAGATAAGTGTTTCGAAATAATGTAGCAGAACCTCTTCTTTGGTGAAAAACGATTGAATCCCCGCGACGATGTGAGCCAAATTATGTCATCAACTCCTGCCATCTTTTCTAGGTGGATCAACCCATCTTCTTCATAGACCCCGAATTCGACGACGTCCAAGTTCAATTTAATTAAAAAATGAATCCATATTTTTTCAATGCAGGTGTATTGGCACAAAATAAATTGCACGGCTAACAACATTACAGAACATTTATACTTAGTGAAGACAAATTGAGCAAAGCGTAGCAGATTGGGCGTCATGGTTAAGATTGATCGAATTTGCCTGTCTTATTGTTTCGCCGGTGATGAGAAACTCTAAATGCACACATAAATGGCCCAGTACACTGTGTTTGAGTGCATTCGTAATATAAATGTGATCCGCTAATACCTTCTTATCAGCCAATGCGTATCATACTGGATCAGCAGATGGGGGTTTCAAGACCTGCAAGCAAACCAAATTAAAGATACAACGTTAAAACTTGGGCATAAGAAGAAAAGGCCTGTGCTGCAGAATCTTAAGTCATGGGTGAAGATGGAAGAAGCAAAGACTATAAAGTTGCGCGCAATCATTTACCGGATCACGAATCCTAATGATATAAAACTACACCGACGGTTACAATGGTTCGGAAACGTACCACACAGGTTAGACACGAAAATTTTAAAACGGTTCCTCGCACTATTAACTTGACAAAGCAAACTAAATACGTAGATTAAGGTCAACACAGAATTCGCAGTTGATGAAGACGTTATTAGGCTTTGCAATTGAAATGCGACCCCTCACTGCGAATTGGTACTGAGTGTATCCACCGATCGATAGGTTGTTCGAATAGGTAGTTGGATTGTCCATTCCCTGGCACAACGCCCGCTACAAATATCTCCAGTGTCTGTGAACATCTTGGCGATCAAACTATCTTAAAAAGGTTTCTGTGTCGACCGGTTTTCGGGGCAACCTTATCGCTTGCAGAAACGCCTCCCTTTTCTTAACAGATATTCCTGTCAGCGGGCATTGCATAAAAGTCCAGAAAAAGTGTCACTTTTATAAACCCCCTCGGCGTGTTATTTATATGGAACAGTCTCCGTTTAATGTCTGAGTAGTTCCCGACAAATCCTAAGCAAAAAAGAATTCGTATATCGACAGATCGAGAGTGTGTTAATCGCTGTGAAGCATAGTATTTTTTGGGAATTATTAGGCGTTGTTAGACAATGTTTAAGTCCAATGGTGATTCGAAAACTGTAGCAAGCTATTCGCTTTCGTTCAAGCAAAAGTCAAAAGGGCAAATTGTTAATTGTTTTATCTAGAGTTAGGTAACACACCCTCTCCATTAACACTAAATGCCTCGCACCGGATCACACTAGAACATAGCTACCTCATATTGCGTAAACGCTTTCTTCCAGGAATCATAACCTCTTATTCTCGATATGAATGCCATGGACGTGCGCATGTGTTCTATGTTATACGTAACAAAACCTTTGGCGAAGATCTTTTATGCCTAACGTCAGAATCCTAATTCTGAAAGAGCGTAAAACCACTAAAGTATAATGAAGGATCGACACTAGACAAAAAGTAACTGGGATATAAATATCGGCCTGCATAACTAATTTAGTAATCAATAATAATCAAAAACAATAAATAATGTGAAAGATTACCCTGTCGAAATCGAAACCTATATGATGTTTGGCATCCATTAGCAATTGTTAAACACCAATCGGTCGATACTTTAATTAATATAAAAGCGTTGCGATTCTGTACACAATATTAAAATAACAGTTTTTGTAGAATATTGCATTGCATCTATTTATAAGACGATTTTTTTTTTGTGCACTTTTATATATATTTATATTCAGACAATTTTAAGGTGCAACACTTTTCTGATCTAAAGACATTGAGCTAGACGATAATTAGTAATTTAAACGGGTATAATATGCATAACGTCTTATGGTCGGCATGCGTCTGGTAAAATAATGATACAAAAGAATGCTAGATAATCGATAAAGCATTGTTACGATAATGATTGTTGAGGAGGATAACAAAGTGTGGATAGATCATTGTCATGAAGGGATTTCGTGACACAACTAGGTCCACATTGTGCAGAGATCGATAGAGAGTTTGCAGGAACAGCTTCTCGATGAAGGTCTGGAACTCTGAAACAATGCGTTTGCACCTGGCGTGCGTTGGTAGTTGAAGTTAATGGTACACCGCGCGCCTCTTCTGAAAGGTAAAGTATCATTGTAAACCAGGGAGAGCACTTGTGCGATATGGCGCATGCAACTGGTGCAGTGGGTTTATGTTTGCTAGAAAGTGGCAAAATCGTCCCTGATATTCAGCCACCAATATAGATGAATAATTGCCTCTCTCATCTAGCGTAAACCGGGATGACCGAGTTGTTCGTGGACCTGAGGGAAAACCTGGTACCGCGTGGTTTTACTGAGGAATTCTGCGCAGACATCGTCAGACATGTCCGGTATGCGGAAGAGGGCATCCGCGTTTGCGTGGGCTTTTCCACTCTTGTATTGGATTTCAAAATCGTATTGTTCGAGTTCTTCATACCTCTGTGCCACGGATGAACCCAAGTCTTTAATTGTTGTAAGCCATGGGATAAAATTCCACGTTAAATATCGAACCATAATTAAAAATCCTTGATAAAAAACTTGTAGGTAAGCAGCATAACTGGGTAAACGTAGAGACCTTTATTAGTTTGTTTAAACTCACCCCACAATGGTTCGTCCGTGCGCGATGAGCTCCGTCAACCTTTTTTACGATGCCAACTGTGCGACGACTCGCGTCCTTCGACTCGAAAGCCAGGTGATATTGATCTCCTCGTTTGCAGTGAGGATTTCGTCTGCGATAATGATTTCACGGGAATGGAAACCTCTTTGTTAGAACTTTGCTACGATGAAAATGACTTGTAGCGGACGACACGAACGTTTTAACGACTTATTCGCCACTTTTCGCTTCATAAACGTATAATATTATACCGACAGACTGTATTCTGCGATAGCTTACAACCATTTGCCCCTTATTATTAAACTTGAACATGTTTTCCCTCAAGACCATCGTTTCCCTTCTCCCTTCGATAAGAGTCTTGATGGTGAACCTCGCAGTAACATCGATCACTTTGTTTAAAAACACCACGTTGCTGAGTTTGTGAGCTTCGTCGACGATTTCGTTTATCATTGGTCGTATTTCTTCAGTTAATATCCTTTGGGCATGTAGGTTGCAAAGGACATAAGCAGAGGGTGCTTAAAGGCATAATTCCCGAAAGCTTTACCACGTTCACAAAACAAGATTGATAAGCACCCACTGCATTTGATATATAAAAGAACTGCTCGAATTGGGTCCATTTTCTACTAAAAAATATTTATGACTGCTTAATAAGAAAGTCTCCAGGTAGATACGAGTCTAAACTATTTAAACATCACACAAAGAAAACATGCTGCAATTTACTGCAATAATAATAACTTAGTGGCTTTATTTATGTCACGAGGACAAAAACGTTCAGCATAAAACAAGACAGCATAAAAATGACTAGATATTACAATTTTCTTTCAGTTCCTACTTCACGTGCTCTGGTGAAACTAAACATCGGTACAAATAAGGAAACAAAATACAACAAAAAAAAGGAATTGTGAAATTACGCCGTTCTTGGAAAATACGATCAGCGAAAAACGATTGAAGTTGCGTTGTAACGATGATTTCTTGAATGCAGAGAATAAGCAGACCACTAGAAAACTAGATTATTTTAAGAAGCTTGCGATAGGTAATTGGAACATGTTTGCCGGTCGTGTTAATGAACGTACGTAAGCACTATGCCCAGGGTCTTTGAACTTCTCGGCAATAGGACGTGCTAGAAGGTTTCTCTGTCGAACGTGTTTTGGGGCTTCTTTTTTCGCTTGCAGAAACGCCTCCTATTACCAAAGTATTTAACTGGTTTTTAACGTGTTCGTCTTGAAATTTCGACAAAGGTCAACAACATGAAAGCATTGAGTTACGAAGAGTGTTTCGGCACTACTCGCAAGAGTAACTGATCTCAATACGAATCTTATTCGACTAAAAACTAAATACGTTTCGTGTAAGAAAATTCGCAAAACAGTAAGGTAAATATGTGTTTTGTAATAATTAATATTTCAAATGCGTCGAACAATTATAAAGTCAAATACACGTTTCGTAGTCGTTTGGCCCGGCGTTCG
>JAPUBX010001743.1:0-24823 GCA_028672205.1 Proteocephalus fallax | reverse complement strand
ACACTACGATTTCGAGTCGCCATATAGGTAAAGTTTTCATTCCGCAATCAATTGATATTCGTTAAAGAACACAGCGATTCCGGACTCGCACAAGAAACAGTATCCACCGGGCATTTTCTTCTTCGAAGACGGTAACGTCTATTAGTGATTTATGATTGTCTGATTGTCCTCTTACTTCCTTTAGAGCATTGGTCGACCATTTAAATCAAGAACTGTCCCACCTCCACAGGAAAGGTCAGCAAAATGATGCATTTCGACGGCTTCGTTGTCGAAGAAGAAATTGATCCAAATGAATATTAGTTCACCCTTTTTTGAGCGCAGCGAATTGCACTTAATCAAATACCACCTTTGCTTTTAAGCTTTTTTAAGCAGCGCGTACCCATCAATGTTTCTTTTTTGCGAAAACAGCGGTCTCTTGATTCCTGAATTGGTTCGTATAAATCTAATTAAGGTCATCTATTTTATTTTTGGTTAAAGGCGCTAAGTTCGAAACAATAATATTGGTTAATTTACCTTGGTTAAGAGCCTTGAGGAACCGGAATTTAGGATGGTTAAAAAAAGGTGCAAACATTTCGCGGCGTTATTTTTCGTCCAATCTGTTGATTTCAATGTGTTTTTTTGTCTGCCTTCAAGAACGCTTCATCCCGTTGATCTAGACTACTGCGGCTCTGGAAACCAATTCGAAATTCAATTCCTTTGAAGGCCGGGGGGTTAAGATGACGTTTTTGAAGCGCCCCCAAATAATCCCAACAACGATTACAACAATTAAAATAATATCTACTCCCGCTTTATTTATTAAATCAAATTATTAAAACTCACAAATCGTTTTTTTTGTTTAAATTGACGAGCATGTCTGATATTTAATTTGATGCGAAAATCGACCTCTGCTCAACGTTAAATCAGTGCCGATCTGATAAGTTGACATGCAGTTTTGTTTAACAAATTTTAAAGCCTATCGCCGCCAAGAAGTTTTAATCAGAAGAAGGTTTGCAATATACTTTATTTTAGTTTCCGAACGCTTGTTATGGAAAATTTTTCTGAATTGTTTATATTCGTACAAAAACACTTTTTTCATTTATTAGAGGAAACGCTTTATATAATGAATGACTGTTAAAGTCGCCAGGCTTCTTGAAAGATACATTAAGCGATACTGTATAAGAATCGACCCTGGGCGTCTTGGATTTGTCGAAAGGGGCGGTCGGGTCGATAATAATTTAAATAAGTATAATAGCTTAATTTCAATTACGAGGACAAACACTTTCAGCATAAAACAAGACAGTCACTAAGTACTAGATAAAAACATTGTCTCTTAGTCCCTGCTTCACCTGTTCTCGTTTAATCAATACACGGGACAAATAAGGAATGACCGAATTGCGATATGCCGCCGTTCTTGTGGGTATTGAACCGTATTGTCTAAGCATTGCTCGAAAAGATTTTAACTTAGATAAACTTGAAAAGTGTCGATGGAAGAGGTTAATTAATATACGAGCAGCGATAAGTGAACACTCAGTAAAGTCAGGTCTTAAGTGCAACCTTATTAGGAGACCGACGGCTAGACGTGTAAAAAAGGCAATGGAGAAATCACTGCGCAAACACAGTTAATGGGCAAGAAGGAAAAGGCTTCGTTTGGGACTCTCACGTGTTGCTTTCGGTTAGCGAAATAATTTTGAAGCTATTTAATCAACCATCCTTCAGCGCCATCTGTTAACAGCTGAGAAAAGATGAGGAAGCGTGAAATACGTTAAAAGCCGGTGGTATAAGATTAAACATTTTTATTTCGTGATTCAACAATCAAACAGTAACATGAACAAACAGTATAAAATTGCTCCACAATGAACCGTTCCAGTTTGCTTCTTAAACATATGGAAGCACCTTGACGTACAACAATACACGAAGGGCGTGTTCTCGGACTGCAAATAGAGGGCCGGTAATGTTTTTTTAGCCGGTCGATAAGCTGGTCTTCGTATTCCCACAAATCATAGTTCTGTAATTGATTATTCGTTACCCTGTGATCCTTATTATAAGTATTCCATATCAATATCAGTTACTCACATTTATCGATTTGCAAAAATAAAGGGCGTGTTTGTTTTTAAAACCCGAACCGTGGCGTGTTCCCGGATTTCAGATTGATTGAAGATGATGACTTTACGTGTTTGATAAATTGGCTTTAAAATTGTTTCCTTAACCGACATGGGCACGTTCCTATTTAAATCGACGTTTCTTCTAATACGTTTGCATATTCCGTAACCCCTTAAATACGTCTCAATGTGGCCTTGAAATTGTTTCCTTAACCAACTTTCTTTCACTGTATCGTTATGTTTACATTTTAAAACTAAACCCCCTTCTCAACACTGACAGCAACGATCGATAGGCAGTTGCTCCGGATCGATGGCACATTTTAAGGAGATACGACAGGAGATAACATTTAACAACCACCAACATCGGAAATTCCTGCCACGCACTACTAACTTTATTAGCAAGTAAATTCCGCTGTACGTTTATGACCTCAAGAGTATCGGGTTTGCGACATCGGTAAATCACTGGGTACCACAAAAAAGGCTTTATATTTTAAAGGCAACTAAACACGAAGAGACCGTTTTACTGCAAACTGCTATTCCGGTTTAAAGCCGGTATATATATATAGCTACGGTATCTAATAGATTTATGTTGTCGGCTTTTGTATTTAAACACAACGGACGCTACTTATTTATAAAGATGATCAAAAAGCAATACCAACTAATTTGTTTTAGCTGTAACAGTAGAATAATTTGTTCTAAATATTCTTACCCACATTCCGGATTTTCAGTCCTCAAATGAAGATCTGTTGCGTCTGGAGTTTCAGGGACGGAGAATGTTTGGCAGTTTTGGCAAAAGGCGTTCGTGTATACTTAAACGTGTGTAAGTGGAGAGATCGACGACAAAAATGGACATCCTGCATATATCCATCGATCACCAGGAAATAGGAGATAGAGAACGCCATTGAGGAAGAAATAGATGACGGTTAGGATGAAAAGAGAAATTGTGAGAAGAAGTGTCAGCTGGCTCGCTGGTGATAATGAAAAGAGTGCAAATCGATTACATGAGCAAGCAACTTTTATTTTCACGCGCAATGTAATTGTACAGAATATGCTTGAACTAAATAATCCTCTTTATCTTCGTTAAACATAGAAATGGTATTTTTCTCGGATTGAAAAAAAATACATATAGCACGATTTAATTTCATTAATTAAATATTTACTCATAATTGTAGAGCAAATACAACAAATACCGCAAAGTTAAATCACGACCCAAATATACACTGGCATGCCAAGGGGGAGCCATGTAGTGACCTGATTTGTCCCTTTTTGTTTTACCGGACACGAACGTTTTTCCGCCCACGAACGCGCGATCGCCCACCTTACGCGTCGCCTTTGTGTAATAACAACAAAAAGACAACCTTGTCCATACATCTGTTCTCATTAATCATCCTTTTACACACGTGTGGGTAAAGTTATCGGTCTAACTGCGAATCAACGACATTGGCGAGCATATCATGCCCGGAGCAATTTTCAGAACCGCCGTCAGATCTACGATGGTCCGTCCAACATTTTCGTTCCATTCTACAAATCTCGTGCTGTAAAAAATACAGGCCGACACAATGACGAAGATAATATTTCACCTGAACTTGTATGGGCGCTACTTCTTCGACCGCTTTATGTCAATTCTCATGCCGACCATGCTACGACGCATACAACTCCACTCGATCGAAACGAAAGCAAGCAACAAAAGCTTTTTTTTCAAACAAATGCGTACTCTTCTCACCGTTTTGTGTAAATTCTATTGCCAACTATGATACGACGCATACGACTCGCATCGATCGACACGAAAGCCAACAGAAGATGCTAATTTTTAACAATCACTTGCTCTCATCGACCGCTTTTTTGTCAATTCAAATGCCAACGATGCAACGACGCATACAACTCGCATCGATAGACACAAAAACAAGATGAAGTAACACTCTTCATCTTACGCAAAGGACGCCGTCTGCGTCAATGTCTATACACCGATGGAAGCCGATTTTTCACTCTTCTGTAGTAACCTCAACCACCTTTTTGTCGATCCAAACGGCATCCATGCTACGACGCATACGAATCGCATCGGTAGACACGATAAGAACCATCTTCTAATAATAATAATTTTAACGCTTTATTAAGGTCACAAAGACCAGAACTTTCAGCATTTTAATGTTTTACAGGAATGGAGGAAATAACTACGAGGTAATGGCGGCCATAGAAATCCTTGTCCATAACGCGTGCGAGACAGTTTTCGCCACCCGGCCTCCAGGTTGCTAGATTACAAGCGCACGCTACGACGCTCAATTCGCGATCCGCCCCTTACTGACCGGCCAACCGAACGCTGTTATTTCTCCACGAAAATCGATTGTGTCATCGTCTCCTCCCCCTGCTTGAATCGGTCCGGAGCCGCCTGACGCACTAACGACCTCCCGTACATGAAGCGATCGCGTCACCCGAACACCCCTACATCTAAAAAACGTTGCCCGTTAATAAACCGTCTTTTGACCTACAACTCCACCAGCCATCATTATTGTATCTCTACCCCTGACGACGAAGAGTCTTAAGGGGGAACCATGTCGTGACCTGATTTATCCCTTTTTGTTTTTCCGGAAAAGAATATTTTTTCGCCCACGAACGCGCGATCGCCCACCTAACGCGTCGCTTTTCTATAATAACAACAAGAGGACAATCTTGTCTATACATTGGTTTGCGTTCTCGTATATAATCCTTTTCAGACGCGTATGTCGTAAAAAGGTTAAGTGGGTTGAGTTATCGCCCAACTGCGAATCCCGACAGATTTACGAATACAAAAGTAAATAGTATGCATTAAGCACTACAAATTAAATTTGATTTAAAAACGTCAGTTATTTATTCTATGATTGTTTGTGTAAATTAACTGTTTTAAGTTACTTTATTACGTTTACGCTACTGGTGCGGGGCCTTTGACGGCCACCATCATCAAAAAATAAATTATTTTGCTTTATTATAGAAAACTGTTATGTCAAAACATCTTCATCGATCTTTTTACTATGTTTAGCAAAGAAAAATTCTTCTGTTTAAACTTATCAATTTCATAGGTTTTCCCTTTGACAAAACGAAAATACTCGCGAAAACAGCTGACCGAATACCGCAAACACTTGACTGTTGACGCAAGTCTATCTGAGTCCCTTCTAAAGTGCAAATCGCTGTCTTACAGGTTATTTTTTAAAAAGGCATCGATTAATCAATATGCTTCTCGCATTCATATTGAGGCTTAAATCGACCGACCGCATGAGAACAGTGGATTTGTGCCCACAACTAATGTAAATTTTTTCTACCAGTGCGCCGTCCATACCGTTCAATTCCACCAAGAACGGCGGCATATCGCAAATCGGTCATTCCCTATTTGTCCCGATTTTTAGTTTAACCAGACCAGGTTAAACGGGAACTTCAAGACAATTTTCGCATCTAATATTTGTTATTTTGCCTTTTTTAATGCTAAAAACTTTGGTCCTTGTGACCTCAATAAAGCCACTACAATTATTATTATTATTAAACACTTTTCCTTTAATGATGCTTTGCTCTATCCGCAATTCGATGGGTGCGAATAATTGCTGCATGCAAATTTAATTATATGCTATATATATATATTTGGCACAATAAGTGATTGAATAAGATGAAGCTTTCGAAATATTTCGTTAAATCGTATTTTGAGTCAAACAGTATATTTTAGAATCGAAATGAAAAAAAATTTGAAATGCGCTTGTGTTTCCAATAAGGATATGTTATTATATAATATATTATTAATTTGATACACACGGGTGTGTGTAGAGAACATCCATCTTATTGAATGACAATTAACGTTTAATATAAACGTTTACACTTTTTAAAATAGCTTTTGTAGGTCTCATCTCGATTAAGAATTTTGTTTTAATCGAACCGTGCTGAATCGCCTACTTTTTGGGATCGTCGATCACGCTATCGTTAGCTGTGCTATCCGTTTTTATTTTCCTTTATATTGAGTAAAATAGTAAAGCAATTAAAGCAGACGACCGAAAATATCCTGCCAAAAATGATTGTATCAACCGTACCTACGAGAAAGTCGACAACTGAACGTCAAACGGTTTCCTCTTCGGTATTCTCGCATCGAGTAAATACTGGTTGATCTTTCGTCGTCGACTTCTTCGTACACTTGGCCATAACTGGCAGGAATTTCGTAGTAGTCTTCGCCGTCGTTATCCCTATTTTTCTCAAGGTAAATATGAAAGGGATTAATAAAGCCCGAAAACACACCGTACGTTGCACGTCGATATTAGTCGATATACTTTAAGTAATCAGTCCCGTTATAATTTCTCGTTAAGTTTGTCTGTGTTTTTCAAAAACCGAAAGCTAAGCGCGAAGTTCTTTAAGCCGGACATGCGATAGATTAAGAACACTTTTTCGTAAAGGGATTTTTTGGCGAACTTTTTTTGGACACAAAGAAAACTGTTATTTAGTACATTTTATGGAAAAATTGCCTTTCTTGTCTACCAATTATACAAAATATATACGTGTTTTGCGACAAAGACTTTGTAAAAAATAAAGCAAAAAATGTTCCACTATCTCAAGTGACGTTGGCGACCTCCTATATCCATCATTTTGTTAACTTTTAGTTTGCTTCGTAAGACACTTTATAAACAAAATTCTGTTAAGTTAAAATGACAAAAAAACATTGCAACAACAACCTTGTCTGCGTTGTAAAACACTATCAAAACGTGCTCTTTAAGATTTTACACGAAGCCAACTAAATACAGAAAATTGTAGATTTTCTTAAAAATGCGTTTGAAAGAACAAACGACGAAAATAGACACAAAATTAAGTTTAATTGGGCAAGAAGTTGTATGCTATTATGTCTACACAGCCCCGGGCCTCGGCCGCACATCCTGCACGTCTGCCAATCCCGTGGCCGCAAGCTGGCTACCACGCGTGCGCTTGAGCACCTTCTGCAAAGTCGCGTTCACAAGGTAACCCGAATAGAAAATTATTTGAGGTCAGCGGCCATGCCCAATGTTCACCAGTTATCGGCGTTGTTTAACTACAAGCTTGTTTGGTTATTGGCAAGATTTAGTCGAATTTTGTTTGCCCGAAATCAAAAATAACTAGAATGCAAATTTCCCTATAAACTCCCAGACGCCAAACAAATTGCGGACTATGAGATGAATAACGTGGCATGAATGAACGAACATTATTCACAATGATGAGCGAGAACATTGGCATTTAAGGTCGCCCATCTTCAATGTTTAGCCGATTGCTTTTCAATTTTATTAGTAAGATATAAAAGGATTTAAACTACGGCATCATTTTTTTTAATATAATGAAAGAGGTTTTGATGACTTAGTTTGTACGAATAAACGAGGTATGGAAATTCCTAACATGAAAACAAGTTGGTGATAATGTAGCGTTGATGTTAAAACGGTAGAAAAACTGTAGCAAGTTGGGTCTATTTGATAGAATGTCTTAGATGGTAGTGAAAAACGACTTAAAATAAAATACATAAATATAATTCCTAGATTAAGGGCTGAAATTTGCAACGGGCCAAAATGAAAACAGGATACATTTATCGGAGTCCATTGGCGTAGGTATACTGGAAGCTGTGTATGCGACACCTGCGAGGAAGTGAAGGTTTGTTTTCAAAAACACAGCCGAAATAAGCCATTGCAATCAATTAACTGTCTAGTCGAGTGTTATTTATTGTGCTCAATTTCTTATTCCACGGGAATGACAAGGTTTAGGTTTAAATAAACAGCAATCAAAACAGTGGATTATATCCTTCTTTAATAAACTATTTGCCAATTGCAGGAAGTAATTAAGACAGCTTTTTGATAATTTGATATCAAAAAAAGTAATAAGTATATCCGAACTCGCATGTCCTAGAATAAAACAAAATTGAACAAACAGTCCAGATATTTTGCTTAAAATGCCATTCCTATTTAATATTTTATAGCAGGAGTTTACAAAAACGGATATTTATCAAAATGATATTTATCAATGTTATCCAACATCGATTCAATTGTAACGCCTCGATGTTTAACAAGCACATCGCGTTAGATATAAAGACTGTAATCTAGTGCATCTACAGTAAGACCACTCACAAAAACACAGCGGCCTTCAGTCACAGTCGTCGAGACTAGAGCAACTTCTTACCTTTCGAAACCAGTATCGTTGATTTGCCGCTATTACAAACCATCTTATTTTCACCTTTAGTCTATAAAGCCTAGTAAACCATTTATAACTGTTTGCCTCATTATATCAATTCTTTTCATTTCATTTCGTCTCCTCATTATTGCTGTCATGGAATATGAATCAATGTTCTACGGTTACAGTTTGGAAAACTCGCTTGCGAAAGTCAAATATGTCTTATGTCAGAACCTCACAATTGCAACAGAACCACACCATAACGTTCTAAAAGCAAACAAATGAGTTATTAAATAAACATCACTTGTTCGAAAATCAAAGCAGAACGGCATTTCGAGCAAGGTGATCGCAGCGTTTATCTTGATTCATTTACCGTCAAAGTGTAGGGCAATCAGATTTACTAGGAACCAAATGACGTAAACTTTCAGTTCAAAAGTAGCGGATAAATAGACGTGTTTTTTTTTTAGAAAGTTACCGTTTCGAATGCTTTGCCTTTGTTTTCTTTCTCAAAGCGATACGGATTTCGATTTCATTATTGTAAAACAATTATATTATAGGCGTGAAGTATACGAAGAGTTCACTGCAGCTTTGAAAACAGTTTCGTGTTTTAAAATCAGACATTGGTACTTTATGTTTTTATGTTGTTTGCTTAACGTCTACATCCAAAATATTATCATTCAAAGATATTCGAAACCCCTATATATGAATCCTTATATTCCATGTATTTAAGTTTACTCAAATACTTATAACGGACCTTTCATGTCTATTTATTTCATTGTTCCGTGTTGACTTATTTGTCTTGCCTAAAATCATATAATCTAAAGGATGACTTGTTCGGTATCTTCATCAAAAAATTTCTTTTTCTTCGACGGTGTTATAGTTTGCAGCCTTACTAAATATATAATATTAGTCAACATTAATCTTTCCGTAACTTTCCAGTTATGTCCCTCCCAAAAAAATACACTTCTTTGATTTTAAGTTGTTGCTTTTGCCTCATAATTATTTCTTACTCTTTACACTTTAAACTGGTCCTTTTTAGCATATTTGTTTTAAATATCTTATTCTTACTCATATAAATTCTAAATGTTTTTCATATTCTTATTGAAAAAAAAGACTAAAAAAAACCCGAATCTGTATTTTCTTTCCCCCGATATCTGCTAGTCGGCAGTCTTCCTCGATCAATGACCCAACAGAGATAGTATTTTACGTTGCATGTGTCTTATCGCCCCGCTTAACTTCCAACCTTCTTCCGAAAATAAATTTTTCCTTGTTTTCTCTTTGACCTCTCTTGCTATTTTGTTTAACCAAATATTAGTTTTTTCTTTATATTTTTCTTCGCTTGTTTTACATCAGTCGTTATTGTTTAGTTCGCCTCTCGCTTTTGCCATAGTTCACATTTTAGTTATCTGGGTACACTTGCAACCTCATCTGACACATTAAGTTGCTAGTTTATAACGGCCGTTTATTTTATAGTAAAAACAGCGGCGTTTAAAAAGGAAACCATAATTTTTTTCACTATTTCTAACTCATCTTAACGTTTCGATATGCTAGCGAGATAAACAAACGTGCCAACAATTTTTATATAATCGAATGAACTGCGTTATTCGACTCAAATTCACACCAATTCTTAGAGGCAGCTATGTTACTATTTTTTGCATTCAATTGAAAGAAAGAAGCAGAGATGCGGTTATCGGAAAATCCCGCAGATAAAAAGAGGAGTAAATATAAGCTTGGATATCATTTTGTTCCAAAAAAGCCCGATTCCAAGCCCACGTTTTTGAAAATTGCATTTCGTTTCGAAAATTGAAAGCGCATTTCGTTTACCGCTGCAGTTTTTAATCGACCACCTTAAATAATGACCATAATCTTTTAATTGTTACAGAATGACGCATTTTCTTAAACTTTGCTTTATGTCCAGATTCCAGCATATAACACTTCAAGGGCTGATAGAAAATCATTCGAACGACGCAAACGAAAAAAACGAGTTCACGGAAAACGCGGTTTATTCCAGGATACTGCAATACACTTTAAACTGTGCAGGCCAATCAACACGATTGTATTCTTCATCCGCGCGCTGTTCGCAAATGTGTCATCTTGCCAGCAGTCTCCTGTGCCCCACGGTCTGGAGTTTATATCAAGCTTTACTTTTCTTGAAATACGTTCCGCTTAACATGACCATAAAATATATTGAAATCTTCAAAGGAAATATAGGAGATGAATATAACAGCCATAACCTATATTTAAAGGCTATCAGTCTCCGAAAATACAAACAGAACCATGGAAATACCGTATTATTTGGCAAAACGTTTATATTTCTCGCATGCAATTTTTAGAAAGCCAGGATTTTTGGTATAAGTTAACATCAATTCGTCAAATATTCGTAATATTATTACCTGCTAGCGGGATTTGCAACGGGAAGAACTTTTGAGTGATCATGAGAAACATTGCCCCCGGCGTAGACTTATCCATGGGAATGTGTGGCCTGGATAATCTTCCTTGATGGATATATTGATCTGTATGTTAATCCAAGTAAATATAAATGCTTAATATCGCCCAGAATAAAAGTTATAAATTAACTCCAGAAACACAAAAAAATTTAACCAAGTGCAGTAGAAATAGGTCAGTGGCGATATATAAGTTTCCGTTTTCCTGGTCTCAGCAACGCTTAACTGTGATAACCTTCGAAGTTAACCACATGGTTGACGAAACAATTAACGAGGTAGCCGTGTTTACAGCCGGGGACAAGCCAATGCCCGGCAGTCTTATATCTACGAGAAGGTCGGCATTTAAGATTTTTCAAAACGATATTTGGCCATATATTGCAGGCGCTACCAGTTTCCTTTGCGTTAAAATGCGACGGATTAAACACATTTTCGAGTTCCAAATCTGTCAGACTTAAAATATGTTCCTGTCACATTGAGTTCAATAAATACAATTTCCTTCTTTTTGACTTTGAACACCAATACAATTTGAAACACAAAGAACAACAAAACCAAATAACCCAATACAATATATTATCTTTGATGCAAACAATTTTCATTTTACAATTAGTATTATTCTTTATCGAGTAAGAGGCTTTAGTTTCTCGATTTTTTTTGAAATTAAGAAATAAAAACCAATATTAAACTGCATAGATTTTTCATTTAACCAAATAAGTTTATCAGATAACATTTATAACCATTTATTATTGAAATTGAGCATTTAAATGAATGCGACGATAACATTGTTTTACTGCACAAAATTACGCTATCAAAAAGCAAATGTTGAAGATCGCGACGACTCAAGATCAAATACTATATGTTTTCTGATCAACCCACTTTATTTAAAAACGCTTTACGATTAAAAACGTCTGTCTGCTACCCTTTTTACACCAATTTGACATACAATTTTTATTTCCCCACACATAACGCGTTTACAATTTTTATTCCTTAAACGTTTCTGTAGAATTTAAATTAATCAGTAGCTTATATTTTTTTACGAGTTTCTATTGTTACAATTTGACCGACCAAAACTATTCATTTTTAATAAAATTCGTTCAATGTAGCCCATGTATTTCCCTCTCAATTGACGATTCCCTCTTCGTAAGGAAACTTTTTTTGCAGCGTTATAAGTTAGAGATCCCGTAACATTCATTTATGTGGCCACCTTGTGTTCCCTTTATATCTATAACCGTCTGTGTTGTCTTAAGTTCCTCCAACTATCAGAGACGTGCTCGGCCTCGTTTAACTCTATCTTGGCGAAACTTTTGCGAGACCGTTTGCCCGTGCCGCAAGGTCGTCGGGCGCTGCGTTGCGTCGCAGCCACTCTTATAATCGCTGTCGTTCTCTACGCGTCCGCCTTTCCTTAATAATAATTGCTTATAAGGCCCTGATTTTAATTTTTATAAAAACCGAAAAAGCAGGAACTAAATCACAATTGTACTGTTCTGAAACATAAAGTAAAACAAATTTTCGTTTGCCCAAAAAAGTAACGTTGCAAAGCACATTGATAATCCTTACCGATAACTAAGAAAAAATAAAACTTCGGTAAGGTTTATGAATGTGCTTTGCAACTTTCCTCGTTAAGCAAATTGCAACGTTTGTTTCAATATAATTTGTTATTTGTTTTAGAAAGAAAAGCCGTAAACGATTTCGAAAAAACAATAAATACATTAATATGATGATATATAAATATCAACGCAATTCAAATTTAACTCAACAAGATATGCTTTTAGAGAGTGTAATTATTCTGCATACAATTTGCGCTTCACTTGAATATAAGATATACGTTTAATGACGGCACACGTTTTAATTAAATAGGTTACTTGAATCAAGAATACGTGCAGAACGAAAATCGTAACTATGAGACATGTTATTTTTTGATAACCCTAACAGTATGCTTGGTGAGGTGTGTAAGCCAAAGTTTAACACATTTTTTCGCGATCACTGATCATGTGCTTCACATTGTCTAGTGTATGCTTATTATCTACAACTGCACATGAAGCAACACCCACGCAATAATCATGCTGACATATATCTATGGTACATTTGGTGACAGCGTAGAGAGAAATTTGTAACAAAAACTTTCGCGACGGAATCACTTAATTAATACATTTACTATATGGGTTGGACAAATCTCATTAAAAATATATATTGTAGTCAAAAATAGTAAATGCGTCATCATCAAAGGGTAGAAGGTTTTATTGACAAACAAGAACTTCTATTACCCAGTTGAAACGTTTCTTTTAATGCTGTATCGATAGATTTTAGTACAAAGAATTGTTTTTATTCTTAACAATTATTCGATGCTGCTCAATACCTCGTAAATAATAAAAATGTTCCGGCTAGTTAACTGCTACATGTTTAAGCCATTTCATTTTAAAAATGCCAAACTTTCTAGCATTTATTAAGAATCTCTTGCATAAAAAAGTAATACTATAGAAAAACATTGTGCGACTGAAATGTATGCTTCACTTTAATATAATATATCCTTTTAATGACGGCATACGTGTTCATTAAATAAGTTTACCTTGAATAAAGATTACGTGCAAAACAAAACCCTTGACGATAAAACATGTGATTTTGTTACAACCCTAACGCTATGCTCGGTTGGTAGAGTGAGCAAAAGTTCAACACACGTTACGCGATAACGGATCATGTTCTTCACATTGTCTCGTGTAAGCTCATTGTCTACGATAGCACCTGATGCAACACCCAAGCAAGAACCATGCAGACCTTTAGCTATGGTGAATTCTATGAGCGACACCGTCGAGATAAATGCTGCTACAAATGTTTTTTATAAAAAAAAGGGGAACGGAGGAACTCAATTACAATTATAAAACTTTGAACCATATTGTAAAACAAATTCTCTTAAAAATAATATCATTGATTTACAATTTAAACTAAAGTTTAATCTATTCTTAGTTATCGGTAAGGGTTATAAATGTGCTTTGCAATGTTACTCCTAAAACAAGCTACGACGTTAGTTTCTACATCATTTGTTCTTTTTTATAGAAGAAAAAGCCGTAGACGATTTCGAAAAAAAACAATAAATGCATTATTACGATGATAGATGTATATAAACGTAATTGAAATAAAACTCCACAATATATGCGTTTTTATGCCAAAAACATTTTTTAATGTATACAACATTGATTTATTCAGATAAAAGCATATAGTATTATTTAACCCGCTCCGCCCTAATCGCAGAAACGTTTTATCATTTTATAAAATGAAGTATTTAGGCAGTTTAAGTTGATGATGAATGACCCCTTTTATATATAGTACATTTTATGCGTTGCGTTTCTATCAAGGTCAAATCAGACCTTTATGTGCTTCACGTATTCTACTGTTAGCTCATTGTCTCCGATTGCACGTGATCTTACACAAACGCAAAAACCATGCAGACATATAGCTATGGTAAATGGTATTTGGCAAAACCGTAGAGAGAAATGCTGTTTTCAACAAATGTCGCGATGCGATCAATAAATAAATACATTTACTGCACCGGTTAGACAAATCTCATTATAAATATCCATAAAACAATAACATCGTCTAAAGGTTTATCGTCGATATCATGAGTAGAAGGTATTTTCTGCAAACAAGCACTTGCTTTTTGCAAGTTTTTTTTTGTCAAAAAACTGAATCGCTGCTAAAGCACTGGTAAATTAACATTTTTTTTGTTTATAAACTGCTTCACATTTAAGCAATTTGATTTTAAAAACTCAATACTTTAAAACGTTTGTAAGAAATCTCAGTCTTTGTTAAAAAGTATATTTCACGTTTGATTTAATCGGTAAATTGACTCAAGAACACGTGCGAAACAATACCCGAAACGATGAGACATGCGATTGTGTAAAAAACCCTTGCAGTATACCATGAATAAAGTCAAATCATTTTTTTGCATTTTTGCTGTCATAAAGGAGTTAAATCAATATAGTTTTTATTGGAATCATTTTTTTTAATTCATAACACGCGGAAAATCGTAAACCTAACTAAGCTGTCTCAAATTTATTTTCTTTTGAAAGCAATGCTGTTTTAATAGGATCGATAATTAAAATGGTTAAAGAGGTTTTTTGAAAGTTTATTTCTGTTGTGTTAAACAATTACAATTGTCCCACAAAAAATTAAAAATAAAGAAAAAGTAAAAGGTTTTCGAAGTCGATGTTGTGTCTGTTGTCGTTGAAATGTTTGTGACAATTGCGGTTTCGGTTGTCGTGGAAGCGTCTGTCGTGGTTGAAATGTCGGTTTCGGTTGTAGTTTGTGTTGGTGTTGAAGCGTGGGCAGTTGTTTCGGCAGTTGGACCGACATTAAATGTAACGCTTTAAGTATAACTAGCAGCGGTAACGCTTCCAACAAAAATGATTTGCAAAGGAACTATAAAAGCGAATAAAAAAAATAAATAAATTTTAATAGAAAATTCTTGTATGTTTTTTTATAAACAAAACGTTTACCATCGTCACTTATTAATATACTTTGACCAAACAAAGGGAGTACTTGGTCTACTGCCTAATCAAATATTCCGATTATAACATTTCAAAGTAAAATAGGTTTTAACGAAATAAGATATCTCAAAAACGCCTTCATCCATTTTCTGTGAAAGTATTATTGGTATTTTTACAGTGTCACCTAATTCTACTTCTTGGAAGCAGAAGAATGACGAATCATCGCAATGCATCGACGTGCTTTACAAAAAAAATGAAACTTATAAAGAAGACTTACATTTCCTTGCATCAAACCATAAGCGAATCTAAAATCAACATTAGAATATGTACAGGAACAGATTTGCATACAAAACAGAATACTAATGAGTAGTGTTTTCATAGTTTATCTATCAAGAGATTTTGCTTGTTTAACTTACAAAGGGAATTTATAGTAAATTTTTCAAGCCAATCAAAATCATGCATCAAACAAAAACACATGATAAGGCAATTCCATATGCAATCGAAAACAGTTAATGTGAAACATTCGAATAATGTTCTCGAAAGAACGAAGAAAAAAAATAGTTAAAATGCTTTTAAAACCATTAAAATGTACGATTTATTATATTGATAAATACGAATTGTTTATGCTTTCTTTTAATTTTAAACAAACCAAATGATACAACAAGTTGCAATAATACTTTCAAAATGCAGCATTTAGAAACCATACCGGGTGAAAAATAAGCCCCATTTACGACTTCAGATCATTTAAAACCGTACACAACGTTTTTGTCTTACTCGGCTTAAATATATTTTTAACGACGTTTACAATGGCATGTACAACCTTGCACACGGCCAGCTGCTTATCCCATCAAATTCACCGTCAATAAAAAGGAGATCACGGTTATTTTGGCCAACGGGTTCTACAAATCTCTGTTTTTTAACTGCACGAGCACCGCTGATAAAGAGAATTAGAACGTTGAGGCGTTGGATGCCGACACTTTGCCAGTACGTTGGCGGAACCTTTCTCATGCTTAAGATAAAAAAAAATGCGTAAAATAAGTAAGGTAACCTTTCTAACTCGCGTTTACTATAATACCCGTTAAATAAAATAACAAACAGGTTAACGCTAGCCAAATTAACATGTCTCGTCTTTGGGGTATTCATATTACTGCAGATATGTTAGACTTAAACCGTTTTTTTGACGCCCTTAAACTGATTGTTTTATCTTGCTTACGTAAAATTCAAAAAAAAGAGGGAAGTTAAGTTTTTGTTTTAACTTTACAAAAAAAAGGGATTTCATAAAAGGTGTTTAATTTATCATAAGGAGACAAAGTATGTGCAATTAGTTTTGTCACTTTGTGTATAGAATGTCTCAAGCCGTTTTATCACTAATTCTATTCAGTTGCTACATTAAAGAATTGTAAGTCAGCCAGTCACAAGACATCGATTCAATGTATTTTTCTTTTTGAAATGTACATCAACGTGAAAGCGAAACTATTCAGACTCGATGTTTTTCTTGAGTTAAGAAGAGTTTTTTTCTTTTTATAACTTGCTGTTATGCGGTTTAAAATGGCTCAAAAGGTGTAGCAGTAAATCAGCAAGAAAACCTTTATAATTGAAGAATAATTTAGCAACAATTTGTTTTTGTAACGAAATATATATGCTTTGTGACGCAAAAACTTTGAAATAGCATGAAAAATATGTTTCAACTAGGTTTTAAAAAAGCTTGTAAGCCGTAAAAAAACTTTTTCTCTTGATTCTGACGATAAACGTTTCAACAATGTTTTACTATATGTTTTATGGGTTTTGTTCAAATCAAATATAATTAACCATAGCTATAGGTATGCATGGTTCTTGCGTGGGTGTTGCATCAGGTGCTATCGTAGACAATGAGCTTACACAAGACGATGTGAAGCACATGATCCGTTATCGCGTAACGTGTGTTGAACTTTAGCTTACTCTACTAACCTAGCATATCATAAGGGTTGTCACAAAATAACATGTTTCATCAGTAAGGGTTTTGTTTTACACATATTTTTTATTCAAGTAACTTATTTAATGAACACGTATGCCGTCATTAAAAGGATAGATTATATTAAAGTAAAGAATACATTTCAGTCGCACAATGTTTTTCTATAGTATTACTTTTTTATGCCAGAGATTTTTAATATATGCTTGAAAGTTTTGCATTTTTTTAAAAAAAATGGCTAAAGCCATGTCGCAGTTAACAAGCCGAGGTATTAAGCAGTATTTTATAATTGTTAAGAATAAAAAATGCCTTGTTCGTAAATCTATCGACATTAGTATTTAAGCAAACGTTTCACTGGGTTATAGAAGTTCTTGTTTAACAAAAAATCTTCTACCATTTGACGATAAACGCCTTGCCTTTTTTACTCCAATATATATTTTTAATGAGATTTGTCCAACCCACGTAGTAATGTATTTATTAAGATTTCTGTCGCGAAATTTTCTAATAAAAATTTTTCAGGCTATCACTTAATTTACCATGGATATATGTCTGCATGATTATTGCGTGTGTGCGGTAACGTGCAATTGTAGACAATAAGCTTGCACTAGACGATGTGAAAAACATGATCCGTGATCGCGTTAAATATGTTGAACCTTGGCTTACACTATTCACCCAGGATACATAATAATAACATGTCTCATCGTTACGATTTTCGTTATGCACGCATATTGATTCGAGTAACCTATTTTATCAAAACATGTGCCGTCATTAAACGTATATCTTATATTCAAGTGAAGCGAAAATAGTATATAGAATTTTTACACTCTCGAAAGCGATTGCCTTATTCCGACAACTCGAATTGCTTGAATTATATTTGTGTTTGTTATTATAACAGGAGCAAAATAACCCTTATTCGCTTAAATATCTTTCCAGCACGTACAAAAACTGTTAACTCAATCGTCGACGTACTCGGCTCTCGAACTGTTTAAAACAATGCAAAAAAACTCTCGTTGGCACTTACTCTTTTTTAAGTATTTTTGAAAACGTGTAAAATAAACTTTTTTTACAAAGACTGAGATTTCTTACAGAGTGGTTAAAAGTAATGGAGTTTTTAAAAATAAAATTGTTTAAATGTGAAGCAGTTAATAAACAGAAAAAACATTTATAATTGACAAGTGTTTTTGCAGCAATTATGTTTTTAACGAATTAATGATGTTTTTTTACAAAAATACATGCAGAAAGCATGAAAGAAAACGTTTGAACTCGGTTATACAAGTGCTTCTTTACAGAAAATACCTTTTACTCATTTTCTATTTTTCATATCGATGACACTATAGATGTTACAATATCCGCGGTAATAAAAGCACTTGCTCGATTACTACCAAAAAAACGTTTCTTCGAAAATTGATATAAACTGGTATCTAAATTTAAAAAAAACCCTTTATAAATCGTCTAGCGTCTGCTTTGAAGTCATATTGTTTGTCGTCATCCATGTACAAAATTACACTATAGATGTTTGCAATGTCGGCTGTAATAAAAGTAATGGCTAGATCACTGCCGAAAAATGTGTTGGGTCGATAAGTTCTTTCGACTGGAACAAATCGAAAGCTTGCAGACGATTCTGGTGGATTGCGAGGCCAAATGACTCATAGCAAATTGCTCTGATTAGGTCAAGGTATTTTTACTTTTTTGTTGGCCGATTGCTTGCAGGGCCGTTAGCATCTCTACAGAGTCGCAGCCTTGGCTACTTTGTATTCTTTTAAAATGCATAATTTAAAACATATTTAACTATCGCCAGTATCCAAAAGTATGCAAAACAATTGATTGGCACTGAATATGTTTATACAATATATTCGATAAAATATATTATTCGGGGTTTTCTGGGGTGGTTTTTGCCGATGTCAACGACGACAACGTCTATGATGCACTCGAGAGAATCCGGACAATCGGCAATGCGGCACAACATAAACCGCTAAAAATCGGTACTAGAAACACAAGCAGAGACAATTAAGGAGGAATCTTTGTCTGCGTATTCATAAAATGTCGTCAGAAACGCAGTCATTAGCAACAACGCGGTTTCTACGGCAACGCCAATGCGTCAGTAATCAAACAACAACATATCAGCGCATTTAAGGGGAATAAAACATTAAAGAAATCTCACCTCTTCGTCGACCGTTTTTCTGCTTTTGTCGCCGAAAAATTCTTCAATTTGTGAATCGCCATTGTCAGATAATCTTTGAATGTGAATATGAATTAATTGATTCAAGGACATCATTACATATAATAAACACTTTCTTCACGACATACAGAAAGTGAGTATAAGATTCTAGTGGACTGCGAGGCCAAATGACTCGGGGGAATTTGCGCTGATTGGATGTAGGTCAGACCACTACCTGGGGTCGCCGACTGCCCGCGGGGACGTCAGCATCTTTACAAAATTGAAGCACCAACCGGCAACAACGATAATGCGCCCAACAAAGAGAGTGATTCCGTGTTGCCAGCGCGCGTGGTGCATCGGCTCCAATTTGCCCTACTGCGGCGCATCTCTGTGACCCCTAAAACGGAGCAGCGACACGTCGGACGCGTGACACTAAATGCCAGCCAACCCTTTCAGTTAGGATAAGTTGCGGTTCTTGGCTAGAATGGAGTTGTCTCTAGTTACGACAATGAAGGTACCTGCTAGCGTTCTCGCTCGCGTAGTTGCAGCGGTCGCAAGGATGGACTGCGGGCAAAAGATTTGAAGATTACGTTGACTGAGAACGAAAGAAAAAAAACCATAACAAGAACAACCCAACTAACTAATTTTCCTTCTACCCAGCGCGCGCAGCTCAACAGATAATTAACCCCGTTTCCTTCGTAGTCGCACATACTTACAGTTCGTTGGTAGATGCGGCATCTGGTACGTTGATGCGAGGTGTCTTAAGTAGTAGCGCTTTCGTGACGCGTTCCGTGCGGCATCCATCAGCATGACTGTCGCCAATGAATCCGATTTGCCAGGCGTTTGTCCAACAATGCAGCAGACGCTTTTCGAAAGACCGAACGCAGTGCGATGTGACTTTTCTTGCTTGCGAGACAAAACAAAAGGGTCGCGACAGATTACTCACCGTGTTGACTGGCAACGCTGCGTTCATAGACGAGCGGGAAACGAACGTCTATTTGCCTGTCTTTCTCGAACTGTGCCAATGTTGTTAGACACGCGGGTTTCCCCATCCTTTCGCCTTGCCGTGGACAAAGAGCAGTTTGCTATTCGCGTTTCTTATTGTCAGGGAGTTTTTTCTGAAAGGCAAACAAGATGCCAAAGTTACAAACGTTAGACTGATAGGAACTAAAACGACATAATACTCACTCGCAATAAACGTTCCGTCGAAAATACGAAAATCCATCAATAAAGTCACCGACTGCCTTTTGAGACAAATCGGCTAAATTGATGAAGTAAAGAAGACGACTGAACTTAACAACCAGTTCCTGATTTCCCTCTAATTCCTTTTTGGTGTCGTCTCGACAAGCGCAGATGAAAGGAAGAAGTTCGTCCGCCCTAGAAGTAGACACCATGACGAAATTCACGACTTTCTCTAAGTCGAACCGTAGAAAAAGGAAAAGTCGGTTTGTACAGATTTCGCCACACGAGAAGGGAAGAAAGTTTTCCTCTTCGTTGCTCTCACAATTTCGAGGTGAATTGGTCGCTTTTTCTGTTCGCCCAATTTGAAAAAAAGCGATCAAAAACCGACGGAGAATTCCTTCACCTTGATCCCATGAAATCATTGCCTATACGTTGGAAATCGTCACAGTCCAACATGAACATGAACAAGAAAAGCTGTTCGACTCTCCTCTTTGACAATCTTACCTTTCCCAATTATGCTTAGAAAAGTACGAAGTCAACGATTATATCGAGATAAAACAATTAGTCAACAGAAAACCGTAAATTCTTTCTCCTTAGGAACCGTTTTCAGGATAATAACATGTGTCCGTATTAATGATTGCTTGCTTTATGATGTGCTCGCCAATCTGCGGCAATCGCGTGGCAAGAACCCTGCGATATGCGTTGACCGCGCGGCCTCCATGAACTTATATGAGATTAGAGAGATTAAGCCGTCACCCATTGGGTAACTTCGTTTTTGAAGTCGCAGTTGCGTCTGCTGTTTCTGAGTGCGTTTAAGTCGCCGTAGGTTACCAATGATGTTGCAGCCGGTTTCAAATATCCATGAATAGACGCCTTGAAACAGTTTCAATTGATCGATCAAAGAATGCTTTCACCGCGGAACTATTTCAGAAAAATACATATCCTTTTATTAAATAAACCGCGAATGCGAAAGAGGAAGAACAGTGGCTTTATACCTAATTACCCTCCAATTGCAAAGGCTTCAGTTGTTTCCTGGTTGGTGCGAGTTTCGCATAGCTGTGAACAATGCTTCTCTAGTTCCCGCTATTATTACGCGAAAAGCCAAAAAATCGATTTTCCCGTGGAATTTTACTGAACTTTAACTGTGGGGCATAAAGAGTATAAACAGTAGTAGCATCAGAGAGCCACACAAAAGAAAACGTTGCAGTAGTAGCAGCAGCAAAATAATGAGTTGCAAACAAACAAACCCAACTTCAAGAATTTCCATCCCTAAAAGAGGATTTGTGGCGTCTTGAGCTTTAGATACGGAGGGGCTTGGTGCTGTTAGAAAAAAAAGTTCTTGGTAGGAGGTTAGAGTGAGAAGTACGGAAGACGTTGGGTCAAGAAAAGAGAAAGCTGGCGGATAATTTCGCTATAAAAGGTAAAGGTTTGGTTAGGACATTGGCAAAATGACTCAAACGAATCAACAAAAGTTTGCCAAGGCGTGACAAGCTCCTCAACTAAGAAAAAAGACATCGCAATCTTCGGCTACCACGTTTTACGACGGCCAGACAAAAAAACTGGTGACTCTCGTGCTGTCGTAGCGGCAAGTAAGACCGAAGCCGAAAATCATTGCGACGTGAGAAATAATCGCCGTGCAGTATCATCGCGCAGTTTAAGCAAGCGACACTAAGAGAAGAGGAAAAATAAGAAAAAGAAAAAGAAGAAGAAGAAGAAGAAAAAGACGACGAAGAAAAATAATGAAAAAGGTCAGAGCAAAAGAATATAAAAGGGAGGAAGTTGACGAGTAGTAGCAGTAGAAAAAGAAGCAGAAGAGTAAGTAGACGGATTCGGTTGGCTCAGAAGCTGCAAGTTCATGCAATTCTCCAGGGTCACCATAAACTGGGGAACCTTCTTACCAGAACAACCTGCAACAAGGTTAACTCTATCATTGTTACGTCTGAAGCATTCATTGAAAACAACTTAATCTTCCACTTTCACACCTACTACTTCTTAAACTGCAAAAACACCAACTACCACTTCTAATGTAACTACAACTCCTACCACTTATACTGTTGCAGAACAGAAACACTTTAATGATAGCATTTTCTTTGAAATGTTCAAAACACGATGAAGCATGTTGTTGGAGTTGGGCAAGCAGGGTCAGCGATGCGGAGGAAAACCATTTGCGTGTGGGGTCTTGACAATATGAGGTGTATATGTGACGTACCCATCTAACACCAGTTCTACGTGGTAGAACGAAATCGCCTTTAAAAATCAATCAAAATCCAAGCGATATCTCCTAGGAGAGGATAAACCGTTCCTCGATCCAACCAGTGGTAGCCTGATCCGGAATTCGAGGTGGCAGAAGAGTCCCTTTTAATTACCATCAAATCTTTGCATAAATATTCAACCCACCCACTAGAACTAAGGATTCTTCAGTCAACGTTCATGAGACGAACCCATCAACGACGCCTGGGGAAGAGTGGGAGCTGGTAGCCGATTATCTCAGTCGACTTAGTGGTGTGGTGGAAAAAGGGCAGACAAAATCAGGTCATGGAACAAGTAGGTTGTTCGGGTAGGCCTTACAGAAACGCCCTTAATGTTCACTGGCATCTCATCTAATAGCACCTAGGGATTAATTTGCGCCGCATTATGCTGACAACAGCTAATTGAAAACTGTTGCTCAATGCAGCCAAGGGTGTACTGGTGAAATTGGAATCGGATTTTACGTCGTCGGAAGAAGAAATACCCACAGTCCTACGAACTTTAATCTCCTCAAATTAGGAACCAAGCGAAGCCTACACTTCGAACAAATTCGAATTCTACTTAATCATGATCGAGGAGGGTGAAGGAGTTCGGTAAAAAAAGAGTCAACCAACTTGATGAAGAGCGTTTTCACGGACTGCGAGAGCTGTTTTCCACTACATATCCAGGTAGGCTACCTCGGCGTAGACGAAGCGGGCGTTGGGATTCTTCTGGAGAAAGTCCACCGTTGCGTCTACACCCTCTAAGCGTGTTCTGCTAGAAGTACTGCTCAATTGTGAGTATCTTACCTGCGAGACAGAGAGAAAAAACCATACAAAATTAACGCGACTTCGGACTCGAACCAAAGTCAAGAAAAAGTAAACTGCATTGCCGAGACGCAAACCACAATTGACATCAATTGAAGCTTAACATTATTTGCTAACGATAATTTCCAAAAACGGATTCTTTTTGTGGTAACAAGGAATAAATAGGCACTGAAGCTATACGAATTAAGAAACAAGAAAAAAAAACCATTTTAATCAGTATTTTGGATTTGAAACTGATGGTCACACTTCAGAAGCAACAGTTCATCTTGACTTCTAGAGCGAAAGGAATATAGCACTGTTTTGTTATTTTAAACCATGGTTTAGAGCACACGAGAAAGTGGGAATACGAACTACATAACAATGAAACAAGAAAGACGAGAATTAGTCTAGTAAGAACAGGATCTTAATTATCGGTAGAAACATATTGTGCAGAAATAGGATAATTAAAAATTTTGAGATTCGTAAAACTTACCAGCTTCATCAAAAAACTAAACAAGCTTACAAATAATGCGTGGGCTAACCAATTACCGAAGGACATATCTTTACCAGCAAAGCGAATCGTTATTTGAATCGCGCTATAGTTATTTAATTATAATTTATTGTTTTCTTTATTATTGCTTGTACCATAGTGACGCTTTTCTATGGGGTTGATTGTGATTTAAGAAATGCTAGACCTTTGATAGGGGGTTTTGCAAGGGTAAACGTTGAACAAAAACCACTTCTTAAAAGCCATAATAAAAAACAGAGCATTGAATGGAGAGCATGTTTTAGTAAATAAAAACATATTTATGATAAAAATATGATTGAACAATGATGATAATGAGGCTTTGAGTTTAAATAAGATGGGTTTTTATTGTAACCCCTGGTGTATTACCAGGAAATCGCACGAGATTTCATTGACACTAAATGTCAAGCATGCGCATATAAGACAGCTGCGTCGGTTTAACTACATATGACAGGAAATTGTCGTTTTCTAAGACAGCGAAGACTGTTATCTTGTTTATTTGGAGTAAAGTAACGAAATTCGTTCACTTCAGGATTCCTCAAACGAAGTCACCCAAGGACACAGCTGCCCGCACTATCAGTTGCCGAGACTTGACAAACATCATGCCTTTTCAAACTCATTGACCAGCATGGACTTAATTTATTGAATTCAAGCTTAAGGTGTTGGTGCAGTTTTATTTAATTGTGCTCGATGTGAAGCCCTGCGTAGCTTAATTTATGTTGCAAGGAAATTTAAGTCCTGGAGAATGCCGGCGAGTCTACTGCCAACCGCCACACGTAAGCTGTTACGGACGACGATCCGGGTGCTTTAAATAGAGCGTACACAGAATATTAGGATAGAGCTAGTCA
>JAPUBX010001742.1:0-16048 GCA_028672205.1 Proteocephalus fallax | reverse complement strand
CGTACATGTTTTTGAGCACCTTACCAATTACGTTCTCCGCACAATTTTGTCGTTACCGCCGGCAAGAACCAAATAGAAGACGAAAAATAATTCGATATGATGCTTGCTCTAGGCATAGTTAGACAGTCCTCTAGCAATTGGTCCTCTCTGCAGACGGATAGAAAGGGACTCAAGGAGATTGGAGGCCCTGTGGCGATTTCCGGGCCTTAAACGCGGTAACTGAGCACGACAGTTATCAAATTACCCAAATCCAAAATTGCGTTGCCTCCCTCGACCTGACGCGTTCCTAGCGCCATAAACCCGAGGCACCCGAAGACATTCCAAAAACCGTCATCAAGACACCGTTTGGATTATTAGAATTCTTACGAATGCCTATTGGTTTGCGGAACGCCGCCCATTCCCTCCCACGTTTCCTCGACTCCAATTTCTGTGGGTTTGATTTTGTATTCGTATGTCTCGACGTCATCTTGATCGCCAGGACGACCCAGGAAAAACACTGAATCCGTGTAGATGAGGTTTTTCGGCGTCTTCAGGACAACGGCCAAAGAAACAACGGATTTATTGCTAACGGGTTAAAAAATAATTTTACGATATTCTGGTGCATTTTGGTCGCCAAGATCGTCGGATTTCATGCCTTTGAACTATTTCATGTGTAGCCATCGCAAAGCTGACATTTGCAATGGATAATTTATTATTTATACATTGTACACTCTATTTTATGCATAAAAATAAACAGATAATGATTTTTATTTCGAAATAGGTGTTTAATTTTTATTTTAAAAAGTAACTTGAACTTGAAAGATCCGGTACATGTCCTGTGCCGGAAGACGCGGGTATTATCACATAACGTCGTCAATTTTAAATTCTAGTTCTATTATGCATACACTTATTTCCAGCTTCATCCTTATTTGAACTCTTCTTAAATTTAAGCCTACAGCCGAGACTGTACAATTGTCGATTTTTGTTTGACACTGATTCTACTTAAGTCGTCATAAGTAAAATAAATGATACGCAGCAGAGACATGAGTGCGTTTGCACATTTGCACGAAAAATGAATATGAATTCCTAAAAGTAGTCTGTATGACACTGGGCCAAGACAATGCATTCTAGTTAGTTTGCGTGAGCAAGTTTAAGCCTTAATGGGACATTAATCAACAAGAAATCTTAAAAAAAACGAGTTTCAGTTTTGTAGCCGAAATTGGTAGACACAGACAGAGATAAAATGCGTTCGTTACGCATTAATAGTGGGGTTAAATGGACGTTTAGTTTACAGTGAAAATTGGTTAAACTTCGATTATTAATTGTTTCCACGAGGTCATGACAACAGGCGACATTTCCTGGAGATCCCTAGTTTCCTGCTCTGCAAGGTTTGCGGATTTCTGCAATGTCTTTTCACTTATACGAGAATTGCGATCCTTGAACCAAGGTCCAACCCAACGATAACGATGTTATGTTACACCTCGAAGATTCACCCCCGTCCTTTTTGTTCTGCCAATCTTTCTGCCTTCGATGCCCTCCACTCCCTCGCCTATCCTGGCCCCAAGACATGAGTTAAATTGATCACTAGTAGCTTTACATGACATGGTTTCAAGAAGGACGTGATAACATGGGCCAAAGCATACATAGTCTGCCAATGCCCCAAGGAAACCCGGCATAACAAGGGTGCATTGAGTTCATTTGCCTACCAATCTGTAAAGCATTCCGTCGTTTCTCGGCAAAATTTCTAAGGAGGGTGACCTTTAGTGTATGGTTTTGTACTAACGTTTATTGAAAACGATTGAAAACACAACGGCTGATAAGAAGGACTAATAACGCGTGACCTGGATTGATATCTATCGCGGGATTTGTTATTGTTCTTGCGTCATTAGACATTTATCTTTTCGAACGTTTATATTTTGCATTAAATATTGACTGAGATTCTAAAAAAACGCATCAAAATGCATGTTAATCGTGGTTGCCCTGAAATAAAATGTCCACACGACATTTTCAACAGTTAGGAATTTTTAATTTGCGTTAAAGGTGTGCACTTAACGGGTCATCAAAACGTGCTTGATGATTAAATGATTAAATAAACGTTGGAAAGGCCAGAGTTTATTCGAATTGTTGGTTGACTGTCATGCTTAGTCCAACAATGGGATATCTGGTTTAGAATTTGTCGATCGAAAGTTTTATTGTTGGAGAGTACCTTTTCCTGACACGTACGCGATTCATTTAACAGATGGTTAGAGCGTACTTCATACAAGCCCACTACGTACCTGGAGAACTTGACTACATTTTTTCGAATCACTCACAGAAATTTCAGTTAGGCTGAATCCAACAATCACGCAATGACACTGTTTTATATGTTTAACAAAAACCGCGTTTTATTAAACTTCATACCACAACCTTCAATGCATTGGAGGGTTTGAGTTACCCAAACCGTATTTTTGTGCGAACTTTTCGTATAATGTTAAAGCCCTAACAAACTGCCCCGAGACCTTAAAGTATGAAAGATACTCGATTGGGCTGGTCACTGTCAGGACCGGATTTCAAGAAGCCGAATTGTGCTGATAAAGTCGTCCTTGCGTAATTCTCAATTGAACCGCAAACAGATAAGTCATTCTACGCATCTGATTGGTTGACCATAGGGGCACGCTGCACGCACATCTCAGAAGCCACCAAATGCTTCAAAATTAGGCGAATTTCGCAGCCCTTAACATTCTTCAACTGAACCACTTCGACTGGTCGCAAAACTCGTCATGGCCACAACAACTGCATTCATTCCCTACGCAGACCTGAATGGCCTCAGAAGAAACGGGCGCAACTGTGACCTCTAGATCAAGGTGAGCCAATGGGTGAACGGTATCACCCCTAATATCCCCACAGGTCAGTGGAGGCCATACCATAAACGCACATCGCGGAGTTCTGGCCACACGGTTCCCGTTGCTCGATGGCGAAATCGGACACCTCCAGATTTCCTGGAAAAGGTTCCCTGGGAGGCATACTTTCTGTTTCTTAAATTATTACGTTTCCTTGATAGGATTGTTGATCTGATTCTCGACTATGCCTACATAGGAGATGTTGAGGTTACGGAAGACACCGTGGAACGCCTCTTCTTGGTGTCGTTCATGGCGACCTCTAGCGATTGTGTATCGAATTTATGGCCCTCGGGTAAGCGGATTCCTGTCAATTGTGAATCGCTCCCTTTAACGTGACAACATCGAAGAGACCGGTCTACTTTTACAGTTACCTCTGGCGAGGCTGGTCTTCCAGCGAGTTCATTGCCGAACGGCATGACGAAGGCGATGTCGTCCGTTACATGAAGTTGTCAACTTCGAAGGCGGACGACCTCTGATTGCCTCGTGTGCTTCTGGGCGGATGCAAACGAGGGGAACGGCGAAATAGTAGCAGCATTCAAGCGTCTTCTCAGCTGCATCGACGTTGGCGATTTATCTAAACGAGCCGTTGATGAGTTCATTAGTGGTAGCTCGGTTTTTAGGATGGACCGCAATTGTTGGTGAGTCTTCGCGTGTTTCCCGTGAATCTGGATTCCCGGTTTACGCTTTCCTTTTAGGAAGCAATCTAGTGACGTGAGGCAAATATCTCTAAAAGGCCTCCCCGTCTACGGCCTTTTTAAAGGCGAAACCTACAAAACCGCCCTTCTGATGACATTTCCGCAGTGTCAGAAATACAAACAAATTGAAATTCGTTTTCCACGTCTCGGTAATCGCAGCGTCGCCAGTCGCAACGGTGAGTCGTCTGCGTCTCTTCTGCCCCGCGCCTGTTGTTTTGTCTCGGAAGTCGGAAGGGTTGAATCGGCGTGCCTTTTCCCTTTCAAAAAAGGTCTACTTTGTTGGTGGAAACACAACCGAAAAATGTGATGACTGTGCCGGTTCAATAGCCGACGTTTCATTGCTGATTCTTGGCGTGAGCCAACCCAATTGGACATAACTGGCGCCGATGCGCAACGCCCGCTTCCACCATTGCATCGCTCTCTTCGCTAGGCTGGCCGATCAGTCGACGTTTCGACCTCGTCGTCCACCAGAATCGCGTAATGGCGTTCTTTATATCGATATCAAGCTGGGAAATATAGCCGCACTTGACGAAACTGAATTCAATTTTATTCATAGTGTCCATTTTAAGAACACTTTCGAAATGACGAATCACAAAAAGAAGAATTTGTCAAGATGGATTAAAAACTGCAGCGGAGTCGTTGGCAACGATAACATATAGAATACACTGATAAATAAACAAGTCATGCTGCGCAACTTCGTTATTTGCTGTTGGGTAAACTAGGTGCTCAAGACCCGCACTTTGGATTTAATAAATAACTGAGATTATACTGAAGACAACAAGGCGAAGCTTAACACAATTAAGTCAGGGAACATGATTGTTTTTTTGGGGATTATGGCATGTGAGAGGGCCGAAAAAAGGGGGGTTGTTGTGATCAACCTTTTTCTGGCATCTCCTTGGGTTTTCGATAATAAAACGGCCGAAAGAGTCACGTTTGACCTACAATTTGAATTGAAGGGATAATGATAATGCTGGTCAACATCCTCACCCAGCATTTCGATCAATCAATGCCGTCGAAGTGTGCTATCGTAAACGAAGCCAGGTCATCCCTTGTTGGAAGGACGCTGATTTCCTCTAAGTAGTATTGGTTTTAACGCTACCGTTCGTCGTGGTTTGCTGTTGCTTTGTCGGTTGCAGGCATGCTGACGACGACTGGCTGGGACCGGATAAAAAGGGGGATTTTGGGGCGCCATCCTGCCCCTGAGAAGGCGCCTCGCCGGTTCCCCAGAAATGCCTCGGCTCGTCGCATTCTCTCCGGGGCCAGTTAAAGCGCCATCATCTGCTTCGCCGCATAGGGCAGGTTGTCAGCAGCGCTTGTGGGGGTGGTTTTAGTAAAGGCGCCGAATCGCCTGTTCGATTTTGACGCAAACTGGCTGAACTGGCACACGGTATCTAGGGCCCTGGTAGAAGAAAACAGTGTCTTTTTGCGATGACATGACAATTTTGCTATGTGGCTCAACGCAAGGTACCCAACCAATGGAAACGACATGGCGCCCTGCACATAATGGGTGGTAGGGTCATTGATAGCGGTGGCCTTTGAACGGATATCAAAGAACAAAATGGTTTAGTAGCGTGTCAACGACAAGGTCTTTTTTCTGCTTGTTTAACTGAAATAAATCAAACTATAGAAAGCCAAGCTGTTTGGCTAGCGAAATGTGAAGACCCCGACAATATGCCTCCGCAGATAATTGAGTCGGCAAGAGATTTTCACTGGTGTAGTTAATACTACTTGGAGACACCTGTCCCAATTCGTCAGACCGTTGTATGTCTAACATAGGTTAATACTTGCGTCAACACGTTGATAGAAGGGGAGCTTTACTATGGTACACGGTTTCGACATACGATTCTAATCGATAGGCGGACTCTCCAGTCTCAGAATCCGTCTGGGTGCTCCAATCAAGCCCAATGGTGATCATCAGGCCGATCAGGCGTGCCAGATGCTCTTTTTCTAGAGCGTTGTACAACTGGACGTTAACCGGGCGCAGCGCAGTCGACATTAGACCGACAATGAGGGTCAGGTAGCTAACGGCGTCCAGGAGAAACTTTCGTCGTGTCAGTAGTCTGAAAATAACACAACAGAAAGTGTGTGTATTAGGTTGCAGGTTCCGGAGTCGAGAAACGGTGCCTCTGAGTACATGGCACCAATTCACCGATTTGTGAGAATTGTTAAATAGCCTTGCTACTAACAGTACAATAGTAGCAATGTTTTTACAGCGACTTCTTCGGGGTCGTTATTGTGCAGTGACCGTCGATGAACAATTGCGTAGGAAAGCCATGGGAACTCTCACTACTTAGCGCACTAGATATCTTTCAAAACTTTACACGTCACGCTTCACATCAAACCTGAATCTACTTTAACTGAAAAAATATCAATTTAATTCGAGCATAGGCGACATAACCAATAACAAAATCAATTAATGCTGCTACTAACTCTTCAAGGTATTGCGGTATAATTCGGGAATAAACCGCTCCACTAAGCAATGGTGGGCAGAACCTCAGCAGACTAGGCTGGCTGTGGAGAGGAGGTTTACACCATGATTCTGGTTTTATAAAGACAGGCATGAAACTATCACCACCAGGGTACCCGCTGTCGTCTAGCCGAGGACGCGGTCGTGATTATCGATTATCAAAGCCAGCTGATTCTCTAGCGTGAGGGTGGTCGGGTTAGCCACAGAATCGATCAAAAATGACGACGAAAACCACGGAGAGGCCGACTTGAGAGTCGATGTGGTTCCGCCCGTCCGCCATTAACCATCCAGCAGTGTATCCATCCACGAGGGCGGTTGGCTTTCGGTTGTCGGCGGCGGCGAGGCTGTCGGTGAACGAAGTCGGCCAGTGGACCTGTTGCTGCAAAAGCAAATGTTGGCGATATGCACTGACACCATAACACGTGCCCAAAAATAAAATGTACATTATTAGCGTTTTAATTCGGACACTCGGGAAGCCTGAATCCAGAAACTGAGACCCAGTGCTGTTGGCTTGTGTTAAAAGTCATGTGGTTGTTTTTTGAGGGTAGGTGTTGTGCCTCACAATAGGATACATGGTGTTGAGAGAGTCTGATCGTCCAGGTATAAAACGCGAAGACAATAGCTTAGGAAAAGCTATCCCGTGGACGTGCAATACTAAGTTGCTCGTCAATAAAAATGGCTCCCACTAAGGAATCTGATCTAGACCACCCAAAGGACGATACCACGGCAAGAGCCAACCAGAGTTGGTAAATTCCCGCATCTTCATTCAGTGAAATACTTTATCTGCATTGGCGACTTTAACCACGCACCCTTTTCAACAATCCAAATCAATCCAAGGTAAAAGTTCGCGGGGATAATATGATTATTATTGTTTCTCATACTGCATCATGATTCGATCGAATGGTGCGTCACCAAAAAAATTGGGTAATCCGGTATCACGAATGCGTACTTCGTGGGGTCAATATCATCGTTTTCAGGCACCACGTTTAATCCATTTTTCTGTTTCCCTTTATAGCTGGGGAAAACAGTCATTTGACATTGATCAATCAATTATTCAACCACTAACCGTCTGCAAACTGGCATCTTTCATCCTGCGATTGAGCCCAACATAAAACTCTGTGGTTCTCCGGCTTTCTTGACGGAAGACTGGGTTTTCGTGGGAGAAATCAGCATGCGAAAAGCAGCGGGCATTACTGGTCTCAAACGCCAAGCCCCCCACTCCCGCGATTCGCTCACCTCGCGCGTAGGCTGCTATCGCTTGCAGTTGTGGAGGCGGATGGAGTGGAGGCGTTTTCGTAGCGCTGCGCCTATGCCATCGACTTGCCTGGTTGACGCGGCAGGCGAGAATGTGCGCCGGCGGAATCGTGAAGACGGCCTGCCACGCTGAGAAGAGGTTATGCTGGACGTCCTTCGTGCCGCCGTTCAGACCCTCCATGAGCTCCTGCAGCGACGGCAGAAGCTTGTGGTGAGACTGGGTTGGCTTGACAAACTACCAATCAAGAGATATAGAGAGATAGATGTAATTGCTACCTAGAACCAGTGTGTGGCCTCCGATGTTGCTGGGCTGAGTTTTACTAAGGGTTAAGGCCACAACGTGTGGCAAACTATACCCAATCATCTTGATGGGGGACCCCATCTTCCAGTAGGAGATAGCCACCACATTTGATTCGAACCCTTCACCAATGTAGCGCTTTGGTCTGCAGTGTGTCGACGGCCCGCGGCGCTGGAACCAGAAGCGTTCCCTACAATTTGCTGCGACCTCCATCAGGGGGAGATAGCCGTTCCAAGGAAGCAGGTGCGTTGGGAAAAGAGATTACCCGGAGTGCGTTGAGGCAGGCACGAGGTTCCCGACCGCTGCTCTCTGCCAGGGTGGACAGGAATTATGATCACTAGTGTCTGCAACGAATCCTGAAAGCGGACTTGCGCGACAACCTCTCCAACAACGAAATAAGGCGTAAATGTTCAGATGCGGAGAAGCCGTCAACCCTCCAACAACACCGTCGGCTCAGCCACGTTATGCGCCGCCCAGCGACAGAGCTCATAAACATCTATCTTGCGCCGTCACCATACACTGATTGACTATTCCGGGCCGGTTGACAACTTAAAACGTGGATCAGCACCATTAAGGATGACGTCGTTGGAAACAGAACTAATTCACCATCTGTTCTGACCTGACAGCCTCCGATCGCCGCGCGTAGGCGGCTACGATTCGCCGGCTCGTCCTCTTCCAGCAAAGAAGAAGAAGAGCGAGGACATCCAGCGACAATACATTCCCATGAAATATCCGGAACCGGCAATGGGGATATAACTAGGCTATCTTTGACAGCCCTGCAGTCGAGATGAAGTTTCCGAGGTCGGTGCGGTCGAATCTTTTATACAGACTGACGCCACCAGCTCTCCGACGGCGAAAAGAAACGTCTGCGCCTATAAACCGAAAAGCTGTCTCCACCCCTATACAACGCCATCATGCTATCCGCCGATCAGTCGCGAAGCTTTCAAAACGCAGTCTTTCGCTGTCACCATGCCCAGATTGGTGCTGTCGGTAAAAACGGGTAACTGAAAACGCGGACCGCTACCGTCGGTAGGAGATAGCAGTACACAAGTTAGCAAAGAAAAGCGCACAGGTCGTTGCTGATGCAAATGACAAGGCGCCGCAACACCATCTGGTTCTTTTTCCTGCATCGCCGCTCCGCTGTATTAGTGCCCGAAAACGCAGCAGCAGCAGCCGCCTCGACCAGGACCTCCACGGCAGCAGGAAGCGCGCCATCAATTTTATCCACGATTAGGCAGGAGGGCTTCAGGGCTTCGATGGCTGGACTGACTCGAGACCACGGCCTCGAGACGTTCGCGCATAGCCGTGAACTGCTGTCGTCGCTGAAATTGATGGAGCTCAGTTAATCTTATGGGCAACAACAAAAGTACAATTCGAGAACTGCTCAGAATTACTGACAGCTTATACTCCGGTTATCCACTCGTGCACGTCTGATGCGTGGAAAAGATATATCCACAACCTGGTAGCCAGCGTGTTTGGCCAACAGGTGCGCGAGAGTAGTTTTCCCGATGCCCGGTAGTCCGCCAACTAGACTAATCGATACAGTGGTCTTTTCCCATCATTTGGGTCCAGTTGGCCTATCAAATCCTCGCCACTTTGTCTCTGGAACCGTTGATGGTCGGACTTAGAATACTCGCCGCTGGGCTTTCGGAAAGGCTGCTTGTCGGTCTTTACAATAACCACATGAATGTCGTCTAGTACCAACGGATTCGCTTTCGGTTCCACGCCAAAAACAGAGTAGTCACAGGTCTTGAGCCAGCAGAGCAGCTGTCTGTTGATATTCTAAAAGCGGCAATTTGGTGGAGACAAAGCAAATGCTTACCTCCGCATATATAAGGTCAAGGTATCCCGAGGGTTCATACTTCTTCACCTAAAGCTGTCCGCAGTCAACGGAAATAAGCGTTGAAGATAGTGGATTTTTTATAGTATCTTGTAATTGAACCATGTTTTCGGCAGTTTTGACGACTTCGTGAAGCTCGTCGTGTAGAAAGGGGGTTGTAAATCCGGATATTCAATTTCCTCGGAGTTCCTTCTCGATGTGGGAAAGGTCGGATTCCATATTGAGGTATAGACGTCTCCCGTCCGAAAAATGTAACTTACACATTGTCCCCAGAAAAGGGGATTTGTTTGTTCAGAAAATTTAGAGAACGAAGATTGGCGACTGGTTCTTTGAGAATTGTTTTACGCCGTTTGGGGGCCGGGGTTTCTAGTTCTTGTGGTATTTAACACGATCCTGCGGCATTGTTTTCATTTTGATTTCGAAGGTTTTTAATGCGTATTTCATTTTCTTCAGCTGCGTTAAAAGCTAAGAAAAGTACAAATAATAGCCTTCAATTTCATCCAAAATAGCTAGCTGGTAGTCAATGTACAGCATTTCATTTTCTATGTGATACTGCAAACAAAAATATTTATGTATTATGTATTGAAAAAAAGAGTGCATGCATTTTTAAACCATTTTCGTCATAGAAAATTTAGTATAATGTAAATATTATAATGTAAACACATAAATCGATCTACTTTTTTCACTACCCATCCACTCCAAAAAACAAACCTAAATATCTCTTAAACTAGGTTAAGCAACGGTCGAAGTGAGCATCTGGGGTACTGAAATTGTTAGTTTACACGCAAATCACAACCGACTTGCCCGGTATTCTTTTCAACAATAACGATCGATAACATTGTATATTGTTCCCCGGTAATTGTCCCCGGCCTTAAATGTTCTGACTTTTGAACCCCTCGTAGGCTTTTCACAATAATCTCGTTTTCTAGTGGCCGGCACATTCTCTCGTTCAACGCCACTTTAATAGTTGTTCACAAAGCGCTGGTCGTATTTAAAGTGACCCCTCCCATTCCCTCTTTTCAAGTTTATCTAAGTGTAAATCTCTTCGACCAATGCGTAGTCTATGCCAATCAATACCCACAAGAACGGCGGCATACCGCAATTTGGTCGTTTGTCCCGATTTTTCGTTTCACTGGAGCAGGTTGAGCAGAAACTAAAAGTTAATTTTCATACTTTTTATACTGTCCTGTTTTATGCTGATAGTCTTGGTTCTCGAAACCTCAATAAAGCCACGATAATGTTTAATTATTATTATTATGTTATACCAAAATCGGCAGAGAACCTTCGGAGATTAGCAATGTCTTTATTAACGACACGATGAGCGTTTTGCATCGACATTACCAATATGATATACGTGGGAAACGTTTCGTTCGTTGCTATGATGCATAATGATCTTAATGGCCCGATCAATTTTTTATCAATGATATTGATGGCACAGGATTGTCGCTGTAATTTGGAACGGAATAAAATGACAGGCAAAGTTGTGAATTCCTTTAACTGAATTGTTTTGGCTTGTCCGTGTATTACAAACAAAAAAATGGTTCAAGTGAGCTTAACCGCTCTCCATTTGATGTTTTGTAGAAATGAAAACAGAAACTAATGACATTAAGTCTAAGAGGTGAAGTAAGTGTGATTAACACTAGATTAACACTCATGGAAGTTTAGAATTAATCGCCAACTCGTTCTGATGCAGTGTGAAAGCCGATGACTTTTTAGAACGGTTGACAACTTCTTTTGTGTAAGAGAAGCGAAACCTTTGTTTGGTATTTTCCCTCGGTGTCTTTTATACATTGGCGACCTTTTTTCGGGTCATTATCGACAAATTTGTTATTTGGGCGTTTTTAGAAGGCGTTTCAAATTAAAGGTAACGGAATCAGTAAAATGATCCACTGAGGGATGTTTGCTTAAACTTTGATTCAATTTGAACAATCACACTGAGACACTATCTGCTAACAACTGCTCTGTTTAAACCTGTCGGCGTTGTATGTCTACAAGAAACCTTTGTTCCGAACATCAATCTGGATGCAATTGAATGTGTTTGGATTATGCGCCATCAAAGTCTAATCAAAACTGCAAGGCAATGACAATCTTTAACCATAGAAGATTTATCTATGTTCCATGATTCGATAAATAGATCGACCATATAAATAGCTTTCACCGATTTTTTACAATACGCATTGTCAGAAAATTGAACTATCCCTCACCCCCCGCATAGTATCTTCTCCATTTCTTAAACAACTGATTCGAAAAAGGGAACGATTTTTCCGCCAAGGGAGGTATCGAAAAATCAAACAAATTCTTGATTTATGTCATACGCGCTTTCATTATGATTGATAGGTGAATTTGATTGATGGTGATCGGTTATTTCCTCTTTGCCCGTGAGTTGTAATAAAACAGCAATTCCTTTCTATTGCCCCAATACGTTTTGGGCTGATATTTGGCTGATCGTAGCACTTGCCTGACGACGATGACGTTGCCTAGAAGAGTTTACGCATCCTCGGTAACTGAGCGCACTGTGTCGTAACAGCAGCAGGCCACGAAGGATGACACCAGAGGTCATAGGCACCGCCGTCATGACCCCAACAACTCCGGGACACGGGGTCGGAATTCGGCGACGACTGTCAGCTCTCTGAAGCTGTCGGTTTATTTACTCCAGAGTCGCAATATTGCCATTTGGTTTTCATCAACACCCCTAGTAAAATTACAAACCATAATGAAATGTGGGGACGTTTATAGAACAGTATTTGTTCGATCGAGGTTTATTCCAGACCAATAACATGCGCCCGCGACCTTTCACGCGGCAAAAACAAAACATTACGGCTAAAAGTGTCGGACGAGTCTTCATGTCAGGGCATCTCGGGACACGAAAAACACAGTTCCATGAAGTCCACTGTTTTAATTTATCCATTCAATCCAAAAGCAAAACATTACGGCTAAAAGTGTCGGACGAGTCTTCATGTCAGGGCATCTCGGGACACGAAAAACACAGTTCCATGAAGCCCACTGTTTTAATTTATCCATTCAATCCAAAAGCAAAACATTACGGCTAAAAGTGTCGGACGAGTCTTCATGTCAGGGCATCTCGGGACACGAAAAACACAGTTCCATGAAGTCCACTGTTTTAATTTATCCATTCAATCCAAAAGCAAAACATTACGGCTAAAAGTGTCGGACGAGTCTTCATGTCAGGGCATCTCGGGACACGAAAAACACAGTTCCATGAAGTCCACTGTTTTAATTTATCCATTCAATCCAAAAGCAAAACATTACGGCTAAAAGTGTCGGACGAGTCTTCATGTCAGGGCATCTCGGGACACGAAAAACACAGTTCCATGAAGCCCACTGTTTTAATTTATCCATTCAATCCAAAAGCAAAACATTACGGCTAAAAGTGTCGGACGAGTCTTCATGTCAGGGCATCTCGGGACACGAAAAACACAGTTCCACGAAGCCCACTGTTTTAATTTATCCATTCAATCCAAAAGCAAAACATTACGGCTAAAAGTGTCGGACGAGTCTTCATGTCAGGGCATCTCGGGACACGAAAAACACAGTTCCATGAAGTCCACTGTTTTAATTTATCCATTCAATCCAAAAGCAAAACATTACGGCTAAAAGTGTCGGACGAGTCTTCATGTCAGGGCATCTCGGGACACGAAAAACACAGTTCCACGAAGTCCACTGTTTTAATTTATCCATTCAATCCAAAAGCAAAACATTACGGCTAAAAGTGTCGGACGAGTCTTCGTGTCAGGGCATCTCGGGACACGAAAAACACAGTTCCATGAAGTCCACTGTTTTAATTTATCCATTCAATCCAAAAGCAAAACATTACGGCTAAAAGTGTCGGACGAGTCTTCATGTCAGGGCATCTCGGGACACGAAAAACACAGTTCCACGAAGCCCACTGTTTTAATTTATCCATTCAATCCAAAAGCAAAACATTACGGCTAAAAGTGTCGGACGAGTCTTCATGTCAGGGCATCTCGGGACACGAAAAACACAGTTCCATGAAGTCCACTGTTTTAATTTATCCATTCAATCCAAAAGCAAAACATTACGGCTAAAAGTGTCGGACGAGTCTTCATGTCAGGGCATCTCGGGACACGAAAAACACAGTTCCATGAAGTCCACTGTTTTAATTGATCCATTTAATCCACCCTAAACTCTGCATTAATTTCAAACGAAAATACATTTCTGTTAATATTTACAACTGAAATTTTTTTCAGGAGCGCAAATCGATTTCCTCAAATTTGAACAAACTCACACAGCTTGATATATAGAGCACGGGTAACCAGGCTACACAGCCTTGTATCAAGACTGCACCTCAATCAGCTCCTTGGATTGACGGATGATTTCACGCCGACGATATTGCGACAAGATGTAATACATCTCCTGGCTTCCTTATTCTGTTGTGCGACATTCGTCTACTGAAGAATCAACCATCTGCATCACGGATTGCATTTTCATGACGTTTACGGGTGGCGAAGACGCCATGTCAAGCGGGAGAAGGAGAAGGAGGTTTAATTGCATTGTCCACCACCCAGACTCCAAATAACAAACAAGTCAGGCCTGTTTTTTCACCCGTCGTCTTCCACCCGAGTAACATCCCCACACACCCGCATGAAGCAGGTTTCGGCGGTTTACACGATTATGTCCTTCTCTCTCTCTTAAACAACGGATGCTAAGATGAGCTACGCAATTGGCTGGGTTGTGTGCGTGTACCGCCCAGACCATCAAACATGTTAGTTTTCAGTCAATAATGACATACAACCCCACAGCCTCTGATGAACTCAATTCGCGGCGCACTAATCTTTCTTCGTAGGTGGTCTCTCGAATAGAACGGAATTGTTTTCGATGAGCAATAAAGTTTTATTGTCTCTTGAGTTGGTCTCTCTACCCAGCACTCTGGCTTCTATGACTCCATGGGCATCTTGAGTTTATTCCGCTGCAACTAACTGCCGAAAAGGGGGCATGAGTCATGAAGATAATGGTCCCGGTGTTTGTCAGGCCATTTGTGTTATAATAAGCCACTCTTTGGTCTTCACACGAAGCGGGTTTGGAATATTTGCCGCCTGCAGGCCCGACCACAGGCGGGCAAAATCGGTTGCGCGTAGTGGCAGTAGTGGTAGTAGTGGTAGTAGTAGTAGTAGTAGTAGTAGTAGTAGTAGTAGTAGTAGTAGTAGTAGTAGTAGTAGTAGTAGCTAAGACCCGAAACTCCGACTTGGACGAGGAGATGCATTCAGTTTTGCTGGGCACAGAATACGGCAGGAGGTGGCGGTTGGCGAAGCTGGAGACGCCATCAAATACACATATTAACCCCCATTCTTCCTAATTTTCTCTTCTACTTTTACTTTAGATTCTCCATTTCCTCTTATACTGCGTATTCTACTGCCTATCTTCTTAACAAAAGCTTCATTCACATCAATAGTAGTCATCACGACGAGAGCACACATAATGTGGTAGTTTCGTGCATACGCCCACCGTTTTATGGCTCAAACCTTCAAAGAAAGATACACCACCCATTGTGCGTTACACATCTTGAAGATGCGTTTCACGAATTTATATGCCACGGCAATTATTTTGGTTATATCTCCAATTTGATCCAAAGTCCCGTTTCGGTCCTGTTTCGATAACCGTACTTTTAGTCGGCAGATGTCTAGGTTACCCTGATTCGATTTGCTTTCAAACCATACACCATCCGCCACTCTCTGACCCCAAGGTCACCCAGCGACCTGCAGAGGCGTGTCGACTAGCAGCATAAGACCGATAACATCCTCACGGTGCATGACATGGAAGGATGTTTGATCAGTCCGATCTACAAGACCACGATCAATAATAAATAATGTGCATGCTGCCATTGTGATCCCGATCCCATGAATTATTCCACTAATACTACAACGACTACTGCCTCGATATCTGTCACTACTACTGCCCTACTACTAGCACTACCGCAACTACAACTACTACGACCCCTTCTACTACTTCCATAATTAATACTGGCACTACTACTACTACTGCCACTACCTTGCCTACAAAACTACTTTTCCAACTATTACTACCATCACCACTACTTTCAATAACAATGCCACTACAACTAAATCTACTACTGTTCCTACGCCACCTCTACGACGACAATAACTACGGTGAAGTCCAAAGAATATTGAAAAGCCAGAGATGTAGAAAGAATCTGGAGCATGGGTTTTAATCGTTCTACGTTCATTTATGAGACGTCTTTAATGGCGATAGTGCTGTTTTCCGTGGTGCCGGTGTTTGTCTCGATTTCGTCAAGGGTTTGGCCCTCCGCGGTCAATTTGGTAAAGTTCTGGCGGTACGCGAGATATTGAACCAAAATCTAGAAAATCCAAAAAACAAGTATTGTACTAGGAATCAGTGATTATGCGTTAACAGCTATTTGCATTTCTGGAAACTGTCTTTTAGATCTCCACAAAATTGAATACCAACAGTTTCTCCGTTGCGATTCCATGCTCTGGTCATCCTGGCCTACATAGGCCGACTGTCCCAAAGCACCCAAAACCTGTATAATAATGTGGGGCTGTTCAGTTGAACTGTCTTCTGGTTGGTGGAGCCTTGATTAGGCTTCCCTCTTAGCCTTAAGCGTGGGAAACAATGGCG
>JAPUBX010001741.1:0-19140 GCA_028672205.1 Proteocephalus fallax | reverse complement strand
GTATATGGCGCTAGGAACGCGTCAGGTCGAGGGAGGCAACGCAATTTTGGGATTTGGGTAATTTGATAACTGTCGTGCTCAGTTACCGCGTTTAAGGCCCGGAAATCGCCACAGGGCCTCCTCTCTTCTTGAGTCCCTTTCTATCCGTTAGCAAAGAGGACCAATTGCAAGAGGACTGTCTAACTATGCCTAGAGCAGGCATCATATCGAATTATTTTTCGTCTTCTATTTGGTTCTTGCCGGCGGTAACGACAAAATTGTACGGTGGACCCGGGGAACGTATGAAATTTTAAAATTGAAGTCTCATCATCTTTGAGAGTTTGTTTACCTCTTAAGTATCAAAACTTAATGTGATCCGTTAGTTTACTCGGCAATAGTTGTTACAAACTCTTGGAGAACAAATCGATGGCAGAAAACGTAACCGTGCGTGCAGCGATCACAGGCCTCCTTAGCACTCTGATCGTTATAAGCACAGTATGGCGTCCTGCGTGAAGCTCGCCCTGATGCACCAATGTTTCTTGCACATGTCCAATGTTCGCCCAGTCATTGTCAACCGATTCATCAAGACCGATTCATTGATTCCGTTTTTGAAGGAACTGTTTAACGTAAGCTCTATATATGATGCGAACACCGTGGGTGTGTGGGAGGAGGGGGGTTTCCGAACTCAATTTTCGTGGTGTTTTTATTTAGCATGCAATTTGCAGCATCAGCGGCGAGGATCTGGAATGCGATTTTGCGGATACACACAACTTTTGCAGCTTCCTTTATTCCGTCGCCTTCGCGCACCCCAGTGTCACCGTTTCCATTCTTCCGGTTATTCGCAACCGTCTATGCGGAACTGTGCCCTGAACGTAATTCGTGAGGTGCTCAAAAACATGTACGCCGACCACCAGCATCTTACAGGGAGGGATAAAATCTAGAGAGACCGCCTTATAGATGTTCTCTAGGAGCACATCAACGACGTCAACGGATTCGTGAGTGCCGAACCCTCCAGATTTGGCACAACATAGTCACTAAAGGGGTAGGTATATTTTTTGCTTTGCACACTTATCCTCTTGCTCCTCTCTACAGTTTGGCCTTTCGCACTTTCAAGGGCCTTCCCGTGCCACGACAGTCGCGATTGATTTGACTGCTTGTGGGACCCGAGGGTGCCATCAACGACATTTCAAGCCACTCCAGGAATTACGCCCTTCGCCTTATCACCACAATTATCACCCAGTGTCCTGCCGTCGAGGACAGTATCAGCATTTAGGTGTATTTTGTTGGCGGAAAATCGTCCTTTATGCGTTTATTTGCTTAACGCTACTATCTGCTCCTGCAAGGGACTAAACCTCCGGGCATTCGGAGTAGACGTCGGTCGAATTCTGAGATCAGCGACTCCTTTTTTATTTGTCGATCGCTCCGACGAGGTTTTTAAAACCCGCGTCAAGCCGGCGTAAAGTAAGTTCATTCCACTGCGGCTAACGGCGTTGTGTGAGGGTAAAGGGCTTCTCTGTGTCTGTACAGCGAAGGAGGAAGTCCACTCCAAAAATTTCTCGCTATAGGATAAACCGGCTAAATGGGGGGTGGGCATTAACTTTACATTCGTGCTGGAGATAAACGCATCAAAGGCAATAGTCCTCTGGACGTACTCCGAACACTTCTTCCAGCGCAAGTCGAATGTGTTCCAGCGGAAGCGAAGGAGAAAGTACAATTTAGCGTATTTAGCGCCAGTTAGCGCACGAATCTGAGTGGCAGCCTGTTGACAAAGGTTTGCGTCTTTCCCCACTGCGATCGAGCCGCTATCCTAACAAACGGCTGCGACACCTGGTCACTGCGCGTCGAAGACACATAGAGACTGGAATTAATCGAGCACTGGTGTCTGCGACGACTTGGTTAGCATTCCGTCTACGGAGTGCACCGTTGGAGCAACAAGCAGCTCCGCATGGGAAGCAACGATGTGCGACATTCACGAAGCTGGCATCAGTTATCCATTTAAGGAATAGCACCTCTCGCCTTTGTTCAATCAGGCGCTATTGGTGTAACGGTAGAACAGATCACTCAACTTACTTATGAAATACCCCTCGCAATTGGTCACTTCTCCTCCATCCGCGCTGTTTTGGTGAGGATTCCGGGTTCGACTCCCATGTCAGACCACCTCGTGTTGCAGTGTGGACGCGATCACCGGCAAACCCCCTTATTCACCGGTACGGCATACACCCGGGGTTAAACAGATTTTACATAACTGGAGACATGGCCTCCAGAAAGGCATAAGGCCCCAAACAACAACTTTTGTTTGGGACTGCATAATGGCGACACCTAACCTTAACGCGCATCGAGTAGGCACCAACAGTCCCCAAGTTGTTGGGTCAAAGGAGACTACCAGTGGTGAGCCCCGATAGAGTCGGTGCGCAAAAGTCTCGGGTAGTGGGAAATAGACTACCCAGTCATGACATTCAGGCTGGCGCACGCTTTTTCACTGATGATGCAGGACGTATTAGGCAGGAAGGGGTGAATAGTAAAACACGCCTGCATTTTCTTTTAATTCAGTTGGAATTAAACGATCTAAACGATTTCCTATGGAAGAAGGCGGATCGCTTGCATACGCCGGAGGAGACTTTGAGTGAGACTTTCAACAAACTGGTATTTTAACGCATTTGCTGTGGAGCAAAAACCCCGATTAAAGTGGTGGGTAAGAGATGGCAGTAAAATGACCTCCCTTGCTGTTCATTTAGGGTTCGGTGTATGTGCGACTTTTTGCAGGTCTATGGACGGTCTAAGGCATAATTACTTGATCGTTTTACAGTTGGACACCGTCCAAGTTGACACAAACTCTTCTTCGCTTTTTAATGCATTTGTGGCATCTTTTAGCCGTGCTAAACCCCTCGGAAATGGGTCTCCCTGAAAATGTTGAAGGGGGTAACGATTGCGCAGCACACCACAATCACGAGGATGAGGCGCTGGAAGAAAAAACGGCACCGTAGTTCCTCTTCTTCAACTTCATCTTCTGCCGATCAAGGGGATACGGGCGGCGGTGTCAAGGACCACCCGGACACGGAGCGCGGAGTTTCGGATGCAGCCGCCGCCCTGCAGGCGAGAATTCAACACGCAGTGTCAGTGGCAACTGCCTGTGAGGCGGGAGACCCCCAGACAGACGCTGCGTCCTCCTCCGCGGCAGTTGCTGCTTCTGCCACCGCCATCTCAACCTCCACATCGTAAAATCCCGAAGCGATGTCCGCCGAAGTCGCCTTCTTCGCCAATAGTCGCAGCTGCCCATGGGAAGTGGGTAACTCTCAATCTGCCACCAGATAGGCGATTCGTTTAGTGCCAGTAAATGGCGTTTTATTAAACATCGGTTAAGTTCGAAAAATTCCTGCCTGCGCCTTTGTTGTGAATTTTCATCTGCAATGAGATTTAAAAACAACCATGCGACCATAAAAACAACCAAACGACATCCATGTCAGTGTGACTTAAAGTCTCATATTTAAGTCAATGACACCAATTCAACTAAATAGATTCATCAATAAACGACCTATTCCAAGATTTAAGGCCATGTGGAATTATATTTTATGAGAGTACAATTCAAGTAATTCGTCAAGGACACCTTACTGATGTGGTTTCACCCCTCAGAGAGATTGATAATAATAACAATAATTGTAGTGGCTTTATTGAGGTCACGAGGACCAAAACTTTAAGCAGTAAAAATAGGCAATATGTCAAGTATTGGATGTGAAAATTGTGAAAACGTTTCACCTGCTCTGGTGATACTAATCATCGGGAAAAATAAGTTATGGCCGAATTGCGATATGCCGCTGTTCTTGTTGGTATTGAGCGGTATAGCTCTTAGATATACTTAAAAAGAGGGTATAGGAGGGGTCACTTATACTGTCTTGTTATATGCTGAAAGTGTTGGTCCTCCTGACCTCCAGCCGAGCATTAATTATTGTTGTTGACTTTTTAAAACGGTAACTATATGCGAATAACAATATATCTTCACGATTTACAGCCCGATTGTGTGAATTTACGCTGACTTTCACAGCTTCGCCATCGGCGGGCGTGGTGTCAGCTTTGTACTTCTAAAGTTGGATTTTCTAATTACGACCAGCCAATTAACGGATTTAACTTTGATATAAACCATTGTCTTTGTCCACAAAAAGACTCAACAGTTGCTCACACGTCTTTAGTTATTACGGAGAAGTAATCGTGGACTGTGTCAACAACTATTTTGAATAACGTCGATTTGATGTGTTTCGTGAAATACGCAATCGACCACCACCAACATCTCCTCGGCGCGCCCACGAAATCCAAAACTCCCATCGTATAGACAGTGACTAATTTATTCAAATTGAGAGCAATTATACGGGCGTAAGAAGGGACTGGCACAAATTTCACATAAGTTGGGCGCTAGGACAAATCGCATTGAAATATTTAAGAAGGAAAGTTGTAATAAACTTCTCTTGATTAATGCTCAGTTTATTTCCAGTGATAGAAATCCGGATTCTGCAGGGTTTCACCTCCATCAAAATATCAAGATAAACTTCCGGCAAGTCAGTGATTTGTTCGGTTGGTTTCATTGAAAATTGTGTGCTAATGGTGGTAGATACCCTGAAAACCTGTAAAGCGATGATTGAGCTGAGTTGACGTACCTTTTCGAAGTGAGTGAAAATAGGAGATTTGACTTTAAGGTGGCATTTTATGTGCATTTCTTTGGTTCCAAAGCAGATTACAAAAGAAGGTTTCGTGAAAGAGGTCAGTTGAATGCCTTCGAAGTCAGACACATCGACTATACGTCGGTCTACCAACAAACCCCTTATGCGCAACAAGACGGCCTTTTGCAATGAGTAATCTGGGTTTTGGTAGAGATTAGACAAATTAATCCTTACCGCTGGAAGACAAGCAGGCGTTTGCAACGGCGAAGAAGACGCAAATTTTGAAGAAATTCATTTTGCAAGAGCTTTGCCGAAGCAGCTTCTCTTATGCCACTTAAAATTGGCGAGACTAGCCAATCAGACTGTTATGTTCCAAGGAATGGTGGTTTAATAATTCGTTTATAAGCAGTCTTGTTAAATCGACAAGAATTAGGCTGGCATTGTAAATGTTGCAATTTTAATTTCTAGCCATTTGGCTTAACCTAATTATTATCGTTGTGTGTTAAATATAGATTAATGCAATAAGATTTAGGGACCTCGAATTCGTTCCGTGGGACAATCTCGCATTATTTGATGTTCCAAGAGTTCCACGCAACATATGGCTAATTTATGCAGATCTTATAACAATCTATGATGAAGTCTAGACCAATGTCTACCAGATATGTAATACCTGGCCATAACGCTAGCGTAACGGAGATTGTGCCTCTAAACGGAGAGGGATTTATAAGTTCAAGTATTTGAAAGATGCTCGTGTACTCTGAACTTCTTATGATTAAAATTCTGGAACACTTATTTGTAGATGAATAAACTCATATTCTTAAATTTCGGCAAATCGAGCACACAACGACAATTATTACATTACGGGTTAAAGCTTGAGAGTTGATTGTTCAATAAACAAAGCCCGCAAAATATTTTTTTTATTTAAGCAGACAACACAGCCTGCTAATACAAATACCTCCCTTATAACAATGTATGATGAAGTCTAGACCAATGTCTACCAGATATGTAATAACTGGCCATAACGCTAGCGGGAACGTATTCATTGTGTTATCAGACAAGACTCGCCTCAAAGGGCGCTAGGAATCTTGCCTACTAAGCGTTTTCGGACCAGGTAGGGCCCTAACTAGTTATAATGACCAATATTATTTAGTCCAAACCTTCTTTTTTTGCCATCATGCCATTCTGATTGTTGAGCCACGAAGTCTTCGAATAACCATATCATCAATCGTACCAGTCCGGGGATAATCAGGTTAAGAAAACACCACGAATTTAAGCCTTCACAATCACTAAATATACTTAACCGTGAGGGAGACGGATAAGACGTTCAAATCGCGTTTAAGAATGCTCCGGCTCATTTTCCGTTCCTCCGACACGTGCCAAAGTTTCATCGCATTTCGTAATATATGAATAAAAGTAATATTACACTGGTATACTAATGATCGCTACAACCTGTGCGGGCAGCGGTCTCGTCATCTTTATCGTTGAACCAACTGTCATCCTTCCTTCCGTGGATCTTTTCGACAAGACCGGCTGGTACAATTCAAGCAACCCGTCTTTTGTTATTTAAATAGTTAATGAAACGACCACGAATGTCCCCTTTTACCTGCAGGTATCTCCAGGGCGCGTCTTGATCATCCACAGAACCAGATTTCCCGGTGGCAAACCTATGACCCCAACAAACCCTCAAGTGCATGCCGTGTGTCGGTGATTGCGTTTTGTCCGATTGCAGACATGGCAGATGCAACTCCAATGAATTGTATAGTCTAGTAAATATGCGATTACGGACCATGGGTGCCATCAAATATGAATGAAAGTTTAATGGACGCGAGGCAGTGTTCGGCGTCCATTGATTACAACGAACATTGGAGCCGTTAGCGAATTTCCGACCACGCGTGAAGTAACGAGTCAGCAACTTGGGGGGGGGGATTGTTACGCCCAACCGCACTCGTCACGAATCTCATTAAAATCCAATGGTGATTTTGCTTTGGTAGCCCCCACCTAGACACATCTGCTTATACTGCTGGTAGATAATTCCCAGGCGAGTTTCTCCAATCCCCTCGTCTTTAGTTTACCAATAGTGCTCTCAACCGCAATTTTCAATGTTTCGACTGATGGAAATGATTTGCGCAGAATTTCGAAGCCAGAACTAATTCTAGCACACAGAATAGAAAAAAAACGAGAGAACTCTTTGGAAGAGTGTGTGGTCTGGAAAAATTTCAAAAAGAATACGTGGATCTATCGGGGTGGGCTTTGAAGGTCGGGTTGGTCTGATATCTGGCTAGTGGGGGTTATAGTAAAAATATAATAACGCGGTACGTGGCTTAATGGCGCTCAGGGATCTTCGTCATCAGTCAAGTGAAGCTTTTGTGTGTCACGATTTAAATTGAATCATCGAACCTTAGAAGCAGCAGAAAGTTGCATTAATTCCATTTTAACAAAAGTTTGCAAATAAATTTACACAAAATGTGCTCCGTGTGCCCTTATGTTTTATCACGTACGCCAATAATTAATGACCAACACCTTGGTGTCTCCGTGGTTTGCCAACGCAATACACCGTTCGACCAATCATGCTGTTTGTGGGTCTTTCAAACACTTCCCGAAATACCGTCGTATAGGTTTCCAAAGGCTTTCTTCGAAAACAAACTCTTCTTCGATTCCCCGACAACTGCAAACGAGACGACAACGGGAGACCCGAGGACTGCTGAAAGTTTTGGTCCTTGTGACCTTAATAAAGCGAATATTATTATTATTATTATTTATTACTGAACATCTTTGTGTCCACGTTTATCCAGAGTGATAAAGAGACATGAATCTTTTAATTATTCCATCAAAAACATATATGCAAAGGCGCAACGAAATCGCTTTCGATTATCTTTTGGCAATCTTAGCACGGTTTCTCCAATAACGACGAGGCCATCAGCAAGAAGCCGGAAATTCTTGTCCAATCGGAGGGCATCCCCAAGGGTGGTGACCTTGAGGACCTCCAATCACAGAAGTTAAATGTAGAACACGAGCTCTGGCGACACAGGGGCACTGCCAAACACGACAACATTCGTGAATTACTCTGCAAGAGAGGAGGAGAAGCAACCGCCGTGAACGAAGCTGACTGAGGCCCCCAGGGGGATTTATTGTTATGTTAAATGCAACGAGTTTAAATGCATTGCATTAGGACTGGTGTTCTTATTGTGTAAATTGTGCTATCCTAATATATTCACCAATTCATGTTCGAGTAAGGTTGTTGTGCTTTCTGTGTTTGCGTCAAGTACGTCTTTGTGAATTGGTAACCATGGGCTCCTCTGGTGTCAGCGGTCCAATACAAGAAGCGTGTCAAACAACAAATAAAACTTCGTTAACGGCTAAACCACACGAACAGCATTTAAATTTTATTTGGCCACTCGTGAAACGCTGAGACCAGCAAGAAACATAAACCCAATAACCGACATAATAAGGTTTTATTTCTTGAGAAAGACATGCACAGCAAAGGGACTCATCGCGCTCGCCAAAAATGAAGCACAAGTCGTGTCGGGAAATTACTGGCGCGCAGAGTGCTAAAAAGGACCGCCGGTAGTTCTAGTGTAGTCATCGGCGCCGACGACCTCTGAGGTGTCCAAGAAGGCGAACCATGCGTCACCATCTTCGACACCAGCCTCCTCATCGTCGTCGCGGGTGGTAGTGGTGACGCGTGTAGGGCGACCACAAACACACCGTCAGCAGTGCTTCAGTAGCCCGACGGCGCGTCTCCGCGTCAACAGGCGGTAGTTGAGGCCGACGATTGCGAGCAGACAGGTTGCGCAAACGAACGAGGAGTACTCGCGCAGCAGTTGGGCGAGCGCGCGTTGGGCAGCAGCAGCAGCAGCAGCACCGGGTGATCCATCGACCGCTGGTTGTTGTGCGGAAATCGCTGCCTGCACTTTGGCACAACCCCCACCACCCACCCACAATTTGTCTGGGAAGTCGGATTGGCGACGGATCGCTTTTTTTCAAAATTGAAGTAGGAAGGGTCGGCGCATACTTGAAATAGTAAAAAAGCCCAGCTGACAAGGTATCGAGCAAACACGTGCCACGAGAGATACAAAGTTCGAAAAGTGTTTTTTTCTGTTTATTTCAGCAGAATCAGCGCTGGTGGTGACAGCGAAAGAAGGCCGCCGTCGTCGCCTGGAGTGGGGCGCGTGGGCAGCGGCGGACGCAGCGCAAGTGGCTGCGTCTCGTAGGTTCCGAAAGCAAAGCCAAATACGTGGGTGCTCGATGGTGTGGCAGTCAGCATCCTTGCCCTGTTTGTAAGAGACCGTGCGCTCGACTGGTGGAAACTGGCACGCGCCTTAATTTAACCTCCTCTTCCTCTTTGGGTGACTCTGCAAAAGACGCCGAAACCACAAGGAAGACGCAGTGACACGTTTGGTCAGAGACAACGACAACGACAACAACCACAACTGCAGTGGTCATCCAACCGTTTGGGAAACTCGGCCTTTTTGTTACTTCGTGCATTCCTCCTAATTTCTTCCCTAAAAAATCCAATCTAAATTTACCCGGCTGGAGGATGAACCGACCGCTACGCCAAAGCCGCTTCCGATATGACCTTGCTATTGGGTTACAGAGTGCTTTATTGTGTGCAGCATTATCCTCCGCCGCATTTCCATGAAGACTTATCTTCGGAATAGTAGTAGTCGTTTTTGTAGCATAAGGTGGCGCAACGGCTTTACAAGTTCATTTAAACCAATCTTTATTGGTCGAGGCTAATGGCGAATGGCGAAATTAAGTCAGAAACATCAAGATTATGTTCAAATTATATTCGAAATCGAACCGACCTTCTCTATATTCCATTTTATAACTGCAAGTTTAATGAAGCCCTCGTTGTCTATCGACGAAAGGTGTTTGATTTTATGGAATTGTTTAAATCAACTCCCAAGTTATTCGAAGGATGCGTCTTTGTAATGGGCAAATATAAACAAAAAACCGTATGCAAGTGAATACGAATTCCAGAGTAACCTCAAAAACGAATCAATTAAGTCTTCATAAATCTCTCATAACAGAATCGTTATGACTGAGGATTCCTTGCCAATAGGCTAGCTCTAGCGTTACCCACATATTGGTTGCATCATGCGTTGAGGTCCTGTGAATACCGTCGACTAATCGCTTCTGTACGCACATTAAATACACGAAAATCGTCTCCCATTATCACAAATATGGCTAGAATGAACGCGCTCGTTTTCATGCTCGCGTTGTCTCTTGACACCGCGGCTTGTTGTAAGACGCCAGAAAGGCCTCCAGAAGGTTCTCATTTTCTCAATTAGATTTACCATATTTAGAGTCTCGTTTGGTTCGATTTTTTTCTTCTGAACTTTCTTACCCCAAGAACATCCGCTACAACATTTCACAGGACATATTTTGTGATGTTATGATTCTGCAGCCCGAGGAATTTTTGAACGTAAAACTGATTGACAGTAGTTCATATCGAAGATATTTGATCGATTACTTCCGCCAGAAAATCGTAATAGGCTGCACAGTATGCTTGATATTCTTAAGTCATTTATTTTTATTCTATTTGACCCATTTTATTTATATATAAGGGTTCATCATATCTTCCGGCTTACGGATCCAAAATATTCATCAACAACCCACATTTTCGACTTACCCTTTTTGGGCTGGAAAACGGTTGCCCTTCGTCGATCGGAGCCGATTTTAAGGAGTTTCGTGAAATATCAACTAATGTCCCCGTGGAGAGATTACGTGGATTTTATGGAGACACTGGTCCAACCCACCACCTCAACAGGGCCGTCAGTTTGGCGTTGATGAAACAAATTTACAAAGAACTCTGCTTCGTTTAAATTGGAATGAAGCTTGCTGTTGAACAGTAAAAAATCGTTTACTTTAAATATAATTTGAAAATAATCTTGGCATTTTTGACAGTATTCTGCCATGATATTGGTCTTCAACAGAATTCGTTAATGTTTTGGTTCGTTGACACTTTGTTAGCTTTAATAAATCAGACCAATAGACAGCCACCTCTGTTAATGTTCAATCTATGACCTGCACAAACAGACAGAAACCTCAGCAGAGGTATGATTCGAGGAACCTCGACGCATTCGGGAGAGGCGTCTTGCCTTCATAATCGCTATTCATCAATGTTAACTTTCTGGCAATCGCTTCATTTTATAATTTAGACTCGAGCTCAAAAATGAAATTCCTCGGGTTTATTTTCAACTGTCGGTTTTCTTTAACTTATTATGTCGATTTCGTATCGGTAGATTCGATCGGTTTTATTTCTTAGTTCATCGGATCAGGAGACTTGTAGAGAGCTCAAACCGTATGAAAACCTTTCTTCACGCCTGTAAAATTCCCCTTATTTCATATTGTTCCCCGTAATTTTCCTTGAGGTCAAATGTTCTTACTTTGTAACACTCCATAGGCCTTTTAAAATGGTTTTTTTTTATTTTTTTCATTCGAAAACATTTCACTAGTTGCAGACTCCTCGCAGTTCGTATATAAGATGACCCCTCCCTTCCCATCCATTGAAGATTATCTTAATTTAAATCTCTACGACCAATGTGTTGGTAATACCTAAATAAAAAAACAGCCGATAGCAATTTAGTCAATCCTCAATTGTTCTAAAAAAAACTTCTTACTGTTAATTATATTATTTTGTATTCCCATGGTCGTTGTACTCGCGATCTCAATATTCCTATTAATATACTAATATTGATATTAGGTTGTTAAACACTATCCGATTGGTTATTTTCTGTCATGATGGACACCGTGTAATTGATCAGCCTCTTTATTATGGCGTTGCAGTTGTTTATGTAGTATAGTAGAAGTAGAAGTGGTAGTAGTGGTAGTGGTAGTTGGCGATATAATCTCGGATTCGAAATCAATCGAGTGATAGAAGGATTCTGCAGCCAGAGCGATTTTTGCACGAAACACGGATTTACAGCTCCAGCAGTTTTTTGCTGAATGTATATGATCGAGTACTTCTCCTAGAGAATCCTTATAGGCTGCACAGATGTTTTAAAGTTTCGTGTCTAATATTCAATAATTTTTCTTGATGAAAAATAAAAAATATGATATTTTTATTGTAATTTGAATGAAAGATGCGAAAAAAATAACAAAAACCAAACTTTCTAATCAAAATGTTTGGCCATGATGCCTAAATATAATGTTCCAAAGAGTAATCCAAAATGAATACCAAGAATATAGGCGTCAATTATGAGACTTCATATTTCGTTAATGTAGTAAATGCTAGAGTACATTAATTATAAAATAGCGACGTCGCTACAAATATCATACCAGAATACAGGTACAACTTCATTATATTTCAAATCCACACCAATAACGTGTAAGCTTAAAGTTCGGCAAAACCGTTGATAGAACTTCTTGTTGAACGCCAAAATATGTTCTATAACATTAAAAGATGTCTAAACATTGTACACCCAGTCGCGATAATTGGTCGACTCTTGAGCTTGTTGGATGTATTGGAAATTTCAAAGGATGATCGAAAGCATTTTCAGTTCGCCACGACATCTAAGGCCCCAGTTTTTCAGGTATTAAGGAGATAAAGCTTTGATGTCGTTATTCATTGTTTCCGGCCATCTACGATTCAACCCAGTGGTGTCAATATGATCAAAAGAAAGGCGATCGAAATCCCAGTACCAAAGGGAGGGACCTTCTCAATGCCGACAGAAAGAAAGGTAGAACCAATTTAACTAACGTTGCCCTAGCTAACACACTACGCCGCCAGGGAATCGTGGCGTACGAATACCGGGCAGGAGTAGCACCTCTGGTCGTGAATCAAGGTCTTTGGTGTCCGCTTGAGTCTGAACTCGCAACGCTGGCTCGAAGAAACTGCACGCGGCAGAGGTCACACCCCGGCTTACTGCTGACAGAAGGACTAAACATGGCGCGGGTAGCTTGGAAGTAAATCTCTTTGAAAAAAGGCGATGGAAAACACGGAGGAGATTTGTTGAGACGATCTTTTTCAGGATCTAACGGCTTGGAAGGGGGTTCACGTTCTACCGAACAGATCCCTGCTGCCTTGGGATGCTGGCAGCAGGATGCCAACAGTAAGGTTGCACCATCAACTCTCACTCGACTAGACTTTCGGAATCAACAGAAAATTCATGATATTATTACCTTACAATGAGGTGTGTGAATTGACTCCTCTGACCTTAGCTTCAGTTAGAAACAGATAAAAGGCGACATTCTTTCCTCGACAATCGATTTGCCCAAATGTGTTGATTGTTATGTTTTAAACTAGATTGATTCGGGTTAAGCCTACGTGAACAATAACCGGCTAATTAACTCAAAGCAGATCTGTGCCACGTTTATTTATTGAGCATTCATTATAAGAAATTGATTATTTGCAATACCCTTTGAACCCTTTGTATCGAATTGTATCGTCAAAAGCGAGGAAGCAGTGAGTAAAAGGGTTCATCCAGTTTACCAGATGAAATATTCGAAGTAATCATCAACGACTCATACCTACATGTCTTCGTTTTCGGTCAGAAAAATGATTACGTTTCATTATTCAATGTTTTTTTCGAAGCCTTTCTCGAAATTTCAACGAATATTCCAATGGGAAAATTCCGTGCATTTGAGGGCGACAATGGTAAAAAGAACCCATTTCTGATAATAAATGCTTATTGAATAAACGTGAGAATGATCTGTCTTAAATGAATTAGGTCACATAGGTAAAAGCAATTCAATTAACACACATCATTCAAAGGGAATTATGTGACGCCTTCTCTGTTGATGCAGAATGTTTAGTCGAGTGTGAGTGGGTGGAGCAACCGTGCTGTTGGCATCACTGCTGCCTGTCTCTCAGGCACGATGCAATTTCGTGGACTTGCAAAAGTCAAACTTTCAATACTTATCCATGTTTCGTTATCATTTGCGATATTTACTCGTCACAGAAAAATGCCTTCTGCACATGCGACATTCACGTTGTTATATTGAACTTAGACGACCGTTTCGAACAAATGCTATTGTTATCTAAATGTTATAACAATGGTCAAATTGTCAAGTATTTAGGAGATAACCCGGGGAGGGAGACGCCTTTCGGGGATTTTTGTCTTTTTTTGGAAATTGTTATTGCGTTTGTTTGGAACATTTGGATCTTGCGTGTCATCAAAACGCCTCGACACATCGATTAATTCGTTTTAAGACAACGTGTGATATGTTTACGTGTGCCTCAAGGTCGGCATCGGAAACGAACCAATGACTATAATTGAGGCAAACAGAGTCTGCCAAATTATCGCCGTTTGCTGTAAGAGTTGCTAGGGTTAATGGAATGGTGCAGTAACTATAATCGATGGGTCTCAGTGTGTCGCAGATATCGGATTTGACGAGAGTTTTGTGAGGGATACTTTGATTAAGACGCAGGAGATTAACATGGGAGTCCCAGTCCGCTTTTAACAATTAGTTTTTGTAATAAATAATTATATTATATACTCCTACCAAGCCGCTATACCTTTTCCGGATATTAACATCAGCGACCTGGTTTTCGACGAAAAAATCGTTGTCATGCGAGACACCACTACTGCCCTGCAGCGGTACTAAACCGAATAAACGTCCAAGCAGAGGCTGGAGATAAACTCGTTGAAAAACAAATGTGTCTCTAGGAGTAGTGGTAGTTGTTGTAGTTGTAGAAGTAGTGGGATTATTTATTGGCATTTCTAGGCTTACCGTTTCAAGTTACTTAGCATTTGGAAATCAACAGGAAAGACTCTAAACTCTTATCTCGAAATTAAAAGTTTCATAATGGAAAACTATGAGACAACTGTTTAACAATATGTTATCAAATAAAAAAAATTAAATTGAAAGGTTCCCTAAGATCATGACTCATCAGTCTGATCTTCGCCATTTATTAATTTTCGGCCATTTTATCTTTAAACAGAATTCCTCAACGGATTAGACAAACAGCGGCTCAGTTTACGTGACTGCTAATTTATATTCCGCCAACTAGAATGCATCTCTTGTAAGTTACGAAGTTTTTGTCAATTCAACTCATTTCGGAAATATCCGGTAGCAACAACGACGCAACATGTAAATGTCATTTAAAACTTTTAGTCCTGTTCGAGGCTAGTACTCAAGCGGAAGTGATCACTTCTGTTGCAGAACTGTTTGTAATTACAGAAAACAATCCTTTAAAGTAATTTTCCTTAAAAAAATCTTTATGTGTTTCTCCACCGATTGTGAACCAGAAATTCACGATCTTTCCATTAACCAGGCTTTGATCTTTGTCTCTCTCAATGGTCCCCCAATGTGCAAGATTAGGCTCCTTAAGGCTTCTAAACTCGTGGGCTCATGTCATTAAAGAACCATGGATAATTCATGTTTTGTGTTCATTCGAGATTCGTCTCCTCCAACAGACGCTGTTTGTTTATATTGGCCTAGTTCGGAGGTGCATAATATTTTGTTGTTTCTACACCAACAGTTCAGATAAAGATTTATAATTATCCCAAGGAGTTATTTTTGTTGAATTGCCTAGAAATATTATGATATTTCGATATTCTACAAAAACATATTTACGATATCCTCTAAAGTAGCCGAATTTAGTGTCCTGGACACAAATACACGCGTTCTTAATTCGTGCAAAACTTTATTGTTGCATTCAGGCCTTTTTTTGTCTCAGAGGTAAGAAGGACGTTTTGTGTATCTGGCAAATTTAAACAAACAAGGGGTGTATCCGCACAAAGTGTGTGTCACTAAGAATGCGGCACTTATAGGCTTTTGACAATGCTGGTTGCATCATTCGTAGAGGTCCTGCCATTGATGATATTCCCAAAGGACTGGATGCTGGACTCGCGACATTCCTTCAGAAGGTCTTCAACTCGCAATTGGTTTTGCAGCCCAACGAAATGTCCAAGTGTTCCTGAATTGAAATATCTACCTTTCCTTAGGCAAGATCGTGCCAGGATAACGGTTGCCCTGTATTCATGGATGCAGCTTTTGACATTTCGGGCCAAATTTTATCCAATATACTCAAGAGGAAATCTGTTGACGCTTATGGAGACGTAGGTTATGCAGATTTAAAATATAAATTCTTATAGCTTTTGCAGTTTGTTGTTTTAGTCTCATATACAACTTTTTTTGGCGCGACTGGGCCGGTTTTACACCGTGAATTTTGAGATCGGCGGAGGGTTTGACGAAAGGAACTGTAAAGTCAACAGGAATCCATCCTTTGTACTCAAAGGGCACACTTATTTCACTTAAAATTTATGAAACAGTCCTTTTGAAGCAGAATTGGATTTACTGTGTAAGTAAACGAGAACGTTTTGGTGACACATTTATCTTAATAGTTAAAATCCGAAAAGTTTGATTCGGAGCAGATAGTCCTAGTTTTTCGAGTTCCAAAACAACTCAACTTGGCAAAAGGCCAACAAATAACTTCCAATGAAATAAAGACCAAATCTTTTTTTATATTTCTCCAATCATTTTAGATCTGCTTTGAAACCACCCACCACTGCACGATTATGAATGTCTTTGGCTCAAGGTTGTCAAAAATACACCATCAGCTTCCGTGAGACTTGCCCGTTTACAAAAAGTAAATGTCGCGAAATGCATCGACATTGATCGACAAAGAAGAATTGTGTTCCTTACCAACTATGAAGACTTGTAAGTGTGGGTTGTTGATGATTACTTCGGATATCTTATCTGGTAAACTTGATGAACCCTTGAAATGTAAAACGAAAAATAACATTTTCATTATTTGTGTAACCTTTCTTTAGATAAAACATACCGTAAAGTTGATGAAACGTCTGTGACGAAAGTACGTCATCGAATATGTTCGGTGGGAACTGCGTCTGTATTTTTTACTCACTCGAACATATCCATTAGGCTGTAGAATTCGATTTTTGCTGATTATAAGTAATAATTAGCCATAAATGTAAACCTGAAATTAGGTAAAGCCAATTGGAAGTTGAAGTTAATTGAATTCCATATTTGATGAGAGAGTTTGATAGTCTGAAAGTACTACTGCTTATTTTTGGGAAGTTATTCGTGTGTAACCACACGCTGTCCACAGATGATGCAAACAGCATTGTTCCTAGCCTATCAGCGATGCATCCTATGTCGCGGTTGTTGTGAACAACACGAGTATCGTGAAGCTGTAACGTTTAAGCCCTTTTGCAGATCTTATGTGCAAGGGCATATTTTTATTACACTGATTTTGCTCGAGTTCTAGAACCAAAGAGATGACAATATGAATCACCCAATCATTTTAAAATCTGCACCAATCCATATTATATCCCTAAGATACTGTTGTTTGAATGTTGGTTGATTCGACCATTTTTCGACGACGATGAATTTGTTTTTTTTCCTGGGGATTGTGGGGTTGCAGCTATCTGAGGGAGTGTTTGAGTCTCCGGAAACATGGACACTGTCTGTCAAGCCTCCTTGTTTTTGTGTTGACACTAGCATTTAAATCAGCGACTTATTCTTCAATAAACGCGAATGAAATCCCCCGAACTGCCACAGATGCCACCACCCTTACTGAAATTGCCTTTTTTGGTCTTCAATGACAGCAAAATAAATTAATTAGCAACGGCCCAGGAGCACCAATCTTGAGCGTACTTTCTCTTTCCTATTATTCGTGGACAGTGACTCTGTGGAGATGCTGACGCCCCCAGCCAAAGATACTGTTGTTTGAGTGTAACGTTGTGCAGCAAAGAGAACAAAACAAAAGAAAAACGTAAATTCCAAATGTTCGTTTCTCCAATGGAGACCAATATCGTTTGCGCTGGAATTTATCAGAAACTAAAGAAAAAATGGTCTCCGACGGGCGGCTTGCACCCAAAATGTTCAATCGAGGAAAATACGCGGCCGTTTGCTCGTACCCACGTTTCGTGGCGTTTAACGCACGTAGGCACAGAGCTGCTTTCGATGGGCGCCATTAAGCGATTACAAAACTGCATTACTTTGGAGGTTGTGGAATTTTGGCCTGGCTAGAATTATTTTTTTCCTTTCTTTTTGTTTTCTAGTTTAACGCCAAGGCAACTGACAACACCGCCGTTACCTCTACCTGGTCACCTTTCTGGAGCTGACTGACGTCAAATGCCCACGTTCTCCCACGGGTTTGCAGACGTCTACGCTCGTGTTCGTGGCGTCTTGGGCAACGGGATTGGCTGGCGTGCAGTTGGTGATGGCGAATTCGCGCCTAACAACTGGAAGAAGCTGTATCATGTCATTAAGTTTTTTTCATTAGCCACGCATTGTTCACGTGGACAATAGCACGAATTCATCAATTTACAAACACGACAATGTTTATCGATTCTATTAGCAATACGTATGATCCAACCCGAATATCAGTGGTGCATCCCCTGGCGAATCATATTCATTTAAAATCCTAGTTATTGTTTGTTATATCCGTACTGTTGGCATCACTGCTGCCAGTATCCAAGCGACGCATCCAGTTTCGTAGACTTGCGAGAACGTAACTCCCAATAACTGTTCATATTGTGTTTCCATTTGCTTTCGAATATTATTTAAAAAACCTTAACAATATGGTTTATGAATAATGCAGGAATCTTGGGTGTATTTTTCATAGATTTGTTCACCGGATAGTCCAAATGGTGAATTGGGCTAGGGATTCCGCTTTCAACTTAAACTCATCTAGGCAGGATACCTAGAAATACCTTTTTCTTAAAAAGAGTTGAAATAATATTTCTGCAATCATTGTTGATCGGTTTTAGAACCACACATACTCTCTGGAGCATCGACCAATCTATCGCTACGCCCGTCAAAACAACGATAGTTCAAGCACAACCGGGTTCATTTGGACTATCAATAAAAAGAGCAATCTCAACTTATAATCAGTAGTTACTGTTAAGTAAACAACAATAACCATCAACCAATGGTGGATTTGTGGCTGATGCGAAGTTAAACGAGAGTAAAGTAAAACGACAGGCCGTGCCTTAGCTCTTGAGCCGTCCAGGAAAGCTGCAACATTGCTTCCGAACAAGCAATCCTATCCCGTATGGGAAACGTATTTCAGCAATGTAAACTTATTGTTGGGGACGAAGTCACAATGACACACAAAACATTCTTTGATGTTCTTGGTCGCTCATTGCAAGATTTGCGTGGAATATTCTGATCATTTGGCAACGCCTTGATATTGCTCGCAGGCGACTTCAGGCAAACATTTCCCGTAATTCCTCGATCGAATCTGCATGCCTGAAATACTCCATGCGGTTAAAGTAACTGTAAAAGTTGCTCTGTTCAGTTCAGTTGCTCAACGATCGATCTGCTGAGATATTCCCTGATTAACTTGCTGAAAATCGGAAACCTACAGGCCCCAGTTAATCCGACTTAAGGAAACATTTGCGTGCCTCGAAACTTCTGCATCTTCTGTACGTCCAAAGAATCCTGCGCATTCAAACCCATTAAAAGAATGTCGATTTGCTGAGTGAGTGAGCCATTCTTGCAGCCAAGAACAAGGACGTTGAAGGCGAGACAGTAGCATACGAATCCGTAGACAATGATTTGAAGAGAGGTCAAACTTGTACATCCATGCCGCCCGCGA